>CM057341.1:526793773-527097267 GCA_030015575.1 Agapanthus africanus | reverse complement strand
TTATACTTTTTAAAAGAAGAATGTGAGTTCATTATACCGTTATTTCAAAACCGCACCTCCATTATTTTTACGAAAAAAGGTTTAGATTTCTAGGCTTTGGGCTTATTTGGATTATGGTAGGGTCCTATAGACTTCACGTGATTCAAGTGCTGGTCATGTGCCAATTCCGAACCATGACAAGATCGTCGGTTAAAGCCTCCTTCGGTTTCCATCGGGTGGATCATCTTTGGCGAGGGTGGTCGATTTTCAAGCGTGATCCCGGCAGCCACGAGCTTGGAGGGGTCTTCCATAATTGGGTGGACACGAGACAAAGATTGTAGTTTCTCAAACCTTATATTTCTAGTTATCTAGTTTTAGGTTTTTGGATTATATCTTGGGTTTTATGGGTGTTTGGTGCTCGCATAAATTTTTGTTTTCGCTTTGGCCTTGGTCGTGGCTTCCGCGGCGCGGGCACCGAAACTGAACAAAAATACCTTCTGGAGGTAAAAAGTCTTCGGAGAAATTTCGATGAGATCCAAATGGAACAGATTCCCAGAAACTTGAACACCAAGCGGACACGCTGAGCAAACTCTCCTCTTCCTATTCGGCCAATTATAAAAGAAGCATCCTCTGCGAAGTCCTACCACGACCCAGCGTTGAAGATGAAGAGATAACACTCTTGATCTACAGGGCTCGAGGGGATGTCCCAAATTGGAAAATACCCATTATAGAATTTCTAAATGATGAAGTACTCCCAGAGGACCAAGTCAAAGCTCACCAGCTCTGAGCGAAAGCTCTCCACTTCATGAGGAGCAAAGGAAACCTGTACAAAAAGTCATTCACCCAATCTCTACTCCGATGCGTCGATCCCGACGAAGCAGACTACATCCTACGAGAGATACATGAAGGGGTCAGAGGGGCACATCGAGGGGCCTGCAGTCTAGTTCAAAAGACACTGTTGCAAGGGTATTACTGGCCGACAATACACCAAGACTTAGGAAAGCTGGTCAGAAGGTGCAAGAACTGCCACCTCTTTGGCAGCGTCCCTCAGCTCCCCACCACCAAACTAACGCTACTAAGTTCCCCTTGGCCATTTGCATAGTGGGGGATGGATATGGTTGGCAAGGTCTCCACTGGCACGGGCGGACATAATTACATCCTTGTCACTATAGACTACTTTACAAAATGGATAGAAACCGTTCCAATCAGAAAACCGAAAGAAACCTCTACGATAAAATTCCTGCAAAATAATATAATCTCTCGTTTCGGAATCCCGAGGTGCATCTGTTAGTGATATATGCCGTAGAGGCTATTATTGTATAGTACTTGTTTGTATATTACATTTTGGAAACTTGGGATATACAAGGATATAATAACAGTCTTGCTCAATTAGGTAGTATGCTACTTGATTTGATTCTATCTTAGTATGTGTATATGTTTCCTTTAGCATATCGCTTATACATATTGGTAGAGCCTTTAGGATCTTTGCATGACAACTAGCGTTGTGATGGTAGTCACACTAGTGGGAGCTGGGTAGTCTATAAGCATATCCTTATACAGGTCCCTAGTAATAGGATTATCGAGACGGGGCATCGATAATCCAGAGTACACTAGTGTATAGGCTTCTCATCCCAGCAAGGGAGATGGTGTTAGTTATATGTATGCCCTAGAGGCCATTACTATACATATGATGTATAGTGTAGTGGATGCTTGGACATATATAGGGAGGACTTTCTTGCTCGACATGATAGTATGCTATCTGGTTACTCTTTATCTTAACATGTACTCTGTTTGTCTCTATGTTACATGTTGATAAAGCCCTTAGGATGAGTACTTAATTGCCAGGACTATGATGCGGATCATACTAGTAAGGACAGTGTAGTTGCCAAGTACATCCTTTAAATGTTCCTAGTCGTGGGAGTACCGAGACAGGGCATCGATACTCCAGATTAAACTAGCGTATGCGCTTCTTAACTCATATGATGGGCGATGGATGATCTAATATTCATTGGTGTTTGACATCAGAGAAGGTATACGGGTGCTCAGTGGAGACTGGGTACACTGGACGGACTCGCCGAGAACTCCCACATAGTATTATACCTCACGTCGGATGGCAGTTCTCTGGTAACACTGGTATAGAGTAGTCTGTTGACCCGAGATCATCATAGAGACTTGTGTGATTCCCACTGTGCTTTGATTTCCATCATACCACATCCAAGAGGGTGTGCAAAAAGGTGTCTTTTGGGTACAGTCTCGAATCACATACAGGCAATGAGCGATAGGAGGGGATTCGTCTCTCCCGGTATAGGAAGTTGATGTTGTGCTGTGTTCGATTGGCTATAACTGGAAATCCTTTGCTAGGGTTGCTGAGAATTACTGATAAGTGTTATCAGTAGTTTCTCGAACTGTTATAGACCACATATCGACACGACTTATCAAGCTACTGGGGTCTGATGTATACCACCCTTAGGCGAGATATGCGACATATCAGACGACGAGATCGAACTGTACGGGAGTGTTACTGATTGGATTCGCAATAGAATGTACATGCTTGCTTGTTGATCTTCTGATCGCTCATTACTTGGGTGGCTGTTACGTTTAGCTGACCGCTTGCAGCTTGTGGGTGTTTGATATGATCATCACCTACTGCCGGCGTATTGACGATTTTTTAGAGTCCTACATAGAGGTTTCTTGGTTCAAGCAAAATGGAGTAGGTGCACATATATGATATGTGCTGGACCGAGAACAATACGTGTATGTGATACCGTATTAGATTCTCGCGATATGAGATATCGGCCGGGTATATGTGATATAGCCGGGTCATCGGATCAAGTGTTGATTCGATGAACTGATACAGATTATATTAGTCAGTTATTTGTGAAATAGCCGGATTATCGGATCAAGTGTTGATTCGATAATTTAATGTATAATTATATATTTGATATATTAAATTACATTAACTGATATAAGCTCACTAAAAGATTCTTTTTCTCACTCGGGTAATACATTGATATATATGCGATATATGTTAATTGTATTATTTTATTTTGTTACAATAAATATTGTATATGTGATATATAATATTGTAACATGTTAGGGTTATTAATGCAACAAGTTTAGTGGAGATTAAACATGGTTAGGTTTTGATTTGGGTTAATCTTTTCTAGAACCTTCTAGAAGGTTTTTATTTATTTTGTGCACAGATATTTGTGTTGATATTTTGCATAGATATTTGTTTAAGCCAACCAAACCTCTAACCATGATTCAATCTCTACAAGGGTTAGATCTTCTCATATAAACGATGGTTGAATTTCTAACCGTACACTTGAGTTATTCATTATTCATCATAAAAGGATTCTTCTTTTTCTTCTTTGAGTTCTTGATGCAAAAGCTTTCTAGCTTTTTGCTTAGGGATGAAAATGAGTGAGATTAAGAAAACAAATGAGTGCTAAAATTCTACTTCATCATCCTAATCTATCCAAGCCATTTAGATTAGGGTGTTCACTTCATTCAATGAGTGAGAGCTTGTGTTAATGAAACTTCAAGGTAGATCATTTTTGTTATCGAAGATCGGAAGCAAACTTGCATCTTTCTCTTTTTGGAGCCTCTCGAGAGTCCGTAACATGATGATCGCAGCGAAGGGACCACAGCACGGAGGTTATGAAGTGAAGGACCGGACTACAAAGGTTGTAATCCCAAACTCTTAGATGTTAAAGTGTTTAACATGCTTTGTTTCGCCTAATCTCAAGTATAAGATCTTGGTTTAGGGTTGTTCGGCACGGCTAAATTTTAAATCGGGCATGGTTAATGTCTTATAGACCCTTATTAGAGTGCCTAGTAACCCTACAGTGGTATCAGAGCCAAGCTAGAGCTTTAGGCGAAGTGTGGGTGAAGTTTAAAGTCCGATCGAACACCGAAACCCCAAAACATACCCTTCTCTGGAAATTTTGTAAAAATGTTCATTTTTTCATATTAAAAATACTCAAAAAATTCAGCAGGGAAATACAAGAATTACTGTGCAGTACGTGCATCCAATTCCTTTAATGCGCCGCGGTACCGCGGCAATAACCAGGCTTGCGCGGTGGTTCCGCGGCCTAACAGTAACATTAGGGCTTACTGTTTGCACAGTAATGTCCGTATTTCTTTCCTGATATTTTTGGGAATTTTTTTATTTCTTCTCAAGTATTGAGTTTTCTAGGATGTATTGGGGACTCGTTGATTCGATCGGATAATTTAACTTCTTATGTTTTTTCCAGATAATTTTTGAAACTGTTAAAAAGTTCGAACGGATATCAATAACTCACTTTTTCCCCTGTCGGAAAATTTTTCAATAGTTGGATTTTTTCTCGAGTTTGAAATTTCCGGAAAATCATGCAAGTAACGCGGTGGACCCTCTAGAAGAACACAAACCTTAACTCGATTATGTGACCGTCTGAACCGCCTCTGAAACTTAGGGTTTGGGGCAGTACGGCGTTGCCACATGTGAGGCGTCGGCTTGACCCTTCTACGGCTGGACCATTGGTACTGTGGCATGTGATGGATACTTTTTGAACTCCGCTCAAGTGTTGAGCTTTTTGGGAAATCTTGGGTGTTTGATTATTCGATCGGAAAGTTTAACACTGTCTTTTTATCTGGAATGTGATACAATATTTGGAATCCACAGGTTGTTATGAGATAACTAATTTGAATGTTATAAATCTAGCGGTTTAGTCTCAGATGATCGGTTGCCACGGGATTTTGATGCGATCAAAAGTCCGTTGCAATCACGTAGCGTACGCGGATACTCGCCGGGTAAACTTAAAAGATAGCTACGCCCCATAGCCCCGTTCAAGTGACTGTAGGAGAACCCCATCGCCAAAAGCATCCGTTCGGGTGCTCGCGGCAGCGGTGTTCCGCCTTAGTGCACTTCGTCGACGGCATCCACGGGTGCGGCTGTCTACTAAACTTTGCGACGAGCATTCGATCAGAATGTCGGGAATCTTGTTGAATTGCCCGACTAGATATTGAAAAGTGTTTTCGAGAATGAGACTAAAATGCGGGTTTTATAATTGTTAGGTATGCGATGTCTAAGGAATTCATTTGGTTAGGCATGCGATGCTTAAGGACATTGCGGATTCCAATTGTTGTAGTTTTACACTTTCTTTTCTGTGACCGTAAGCGTAGTATGTGGTGTATCGCCGGCTTCGTTGCTATACATCAATGACAATCGGGATACGCATACTTTCTTACGTTGATGATATGAGATATTATGTGTTGCTGTGATATGTTATATTGGATCGTCGTGTTCTGAATAGCCAGGGTTTTTATTTGAGATGAGAGTTTTTCTTTTTCATTCTTGTAAAATTCATTTGTATGTAATATTCTTTTATTGGGGCACTTCCGGGCTAAGGATGATGTCACCATTGTATATTATTTACTTTTCCGCATTAGGTAGATCCAAGGCGGGGAGCACAAGTAACCGAGTTCTAGGGTCCAGAGGGAGACCATCTCGAGGAGTCGAGACCGGGTCTCCTAACCCTAGAATTGGCAGTGTTGCTTGCCGCTCTCGTAGGGGTCTAGGGATGTGGGTTTGGCTATTCATCGCGACCGTGGAATCCGTGTTTTATACAGGCTCGTATAAAAACACGGACATCCTAGTATATCCAATATTTCATATATGTTCTTCTGCTGCAATGTTCTGTGATAAGATCATATTACTGCCTGAGACAAATGTTTATATTGTTGGACATAGTGCCCTCAGAGTCAACTATTCGATCACAGGCATGTGATTGCAATGATTGAGGGAGGACCTATACCGGTAGAACAATCTTAATTGAGAGGTTTGTATACTATGTGGTTTGTCTTTATCATCGTGTACATGCTTTAGGTAACATTGTAGTTCACTATTACACGTTGATGGAGAATATTATGCTACTATAGTTTGTCTTTATCATCGTGTACTGCTTTAGGTGACCACAAAGGTTGCTATTGCACGTTGATAGAGCCCTTAGGATTCTTGCTTGACGACCAGCAGTATGATGGAGATCATTTACGTGGGAGCTGGGGTCTATAAGCACATCCTTAAAAGGTCCCTAGTCGTGGGTGTTTCGAGACTGGGCATCGATACTCCATTAGTATACTAGTGTATACAGTCGAGACCCCGACGAGGGGCGGTGGCCGGTCTCACAAGCCATTGGTGTCAGTTGGTTCACCTAAGATGTATACAGGTGCTTATTGGGTTATGAGTACACCGGACAGGACTTTCCGGGAACATGCTAGTTTGTATTATACCTGACGTCAGATAGCAGTTCCCTGGTGACATGTGTACAGGTTAGTTCATCGACCTGAGATCGTCATTTGTCTCGTGTGAGTTCCCACTGTGCTTTGATTACTACCCTACCATGGCTCAAAGGAGTCGTGCAAAAAGGTTTTAGTTGGGTACAGTTCCGAGCCACATGGAGGCAAGTGAGCGGATCGGCAGGAGATTCGTCTCTCCCGGTATTAGGGGTGAGATCGCGCTGTATCTAGGAGAGCCATTACACAAAGCCCTCGGCCGAGGCAGGAGATTTACTGGTAGGTATTCCAGTAGATCTCAGGGTGTTCTGGGCTACACTCCGACATGACATGTACCGCTTTTGGGGGTCTGACTTTTACCAACCCCCTAGGCCCGACATGCGATGCTCATAGACGAACGGACCGGACTATACGGGTATTGTCACTGACAGGCTCAGTAGGGTGTCAGGATGAGTTCGCTCATCGACCTCCCTTTTGGTCAATACCTGGTGGCCCGTTACGTACGGTTAATACCTCTGGCGTGCTAGTGGTTAAATCCACAGCCAAAGTATTGACGAGTCTTTAGAGTCCCCCACAGACAGTTTCTCAAGTTTCGGGCGAAACATTGTAGAAGCCGTAAGATATATGGCAGGGTTCAGTCATATACGTATGGTATTGCACGGATCATGATCGGACGGATCGTACTGGTGGGCTTTGGTTTAAGCCGGATCCAAGTATTGGATTTGTTGGATTACTTTAGTCTCATCGCATTCGCATTCGGTCGGAATGCGGATGCAGGTATGTATATACAGGTGAGGGGTATGCTGGTGATCCGTCACGAGTTTACTTTAGATGTTGCCGTATCTTTTCATTATTGCAAGAATTTGGATTAATGTTTGTCAATGGAAATTATGAGCTAGAAACCATCATTTTGTGCATTAAATGATACACGTACTTCATGGGTGAGTCATGGTATCATTTCTTGTGCAAATTCCACATTATGAGATTGATTTGAGTGATGAAATGAGAGCACGAGAGAGAGGGGCCGCCAAGGTGATGGTGAGCTATCCTATTATTCTTCTCACTCTATCTCATTTCATCATAAAAAAAACAAAAGAAAAGAGAGAGCCTCTTCTTCTTCTTCTTCCTCTAGCTCATGACTTTCATTAATGGCAACACCTTCTAGCTCCATCCAAGCAATGGATGCAAGAGACAAAGTGATCATAAACATTCTCTATAACACCTTGGACACGTCGGCTAGCACACTTTGTGCCCGAGTTGCTTCGGATGAAGCGGGAGCTCGTAAAAAGACTTGAAGATGTGGTTCCCTTTCCGATGAGGAGATCGAGACCGGAGATGCCGCGAGGAGCTTGGGATGTTGGCCGAAGACCGAAGGACACGGATCGATCGGTATAGCTTTTTATCCGTTTTCTAGTTTGCTAGTTGTAGGTTAATAGTTCGATCCGGGTTTTAAGCATACGATAGCGCCGGTTTTCAAGTTAAGAAAAATTTTCGTTTCCGCATTTTGGCCTCGAAAAGACGGCCATGGCGCTACCGTAGACTTACATGGTATCAGAGCCACGCCATTAATCTTTACTAGCTTCCTCTAACGTATTTAAAACATTGATCGAACGAATTTTCTGAAAACTGCATTTCCAAGTCACAGTTTCTGTCAAATTTTCCTGTGGTCAAAAAATTATTTGGTGTGCTGCAGAAAAACAGGCAGGGTTTTTTAAGAGAACTGAGAAAATTTGGTGGGCTGATTTCACTGTAGCACGGCGGATCCGCTGCCGTAGTCATGTTTTGGCCACAGATCCGCCGCCGTACTGTAGCCACGGTGCATGAAATTTTCTGAGGTGGTCTCTGACTTGGAAATGTGATTTCTAGTATTTTTTGTTTGGGCCCAGATTTGTCTGAGTACTGGGAATTGTGCTTGGGGCCCACTTTGGGAAATTTTGTCGATCGAAAATTTTAAACTTGTTAGTCCACAGTATTTACATTATATCTGCGACCATGAATATCATTTGATCGGTAAATCCTGTCTAATTGCTATAGCCCTTTTATTCGGATTTGCGAACGTGACATTCGCGTTGATGTTCTGTGTTGTGTTGTGATGTTGCGGATTTGTCGTGTTGGATAGCCTGGATGCAATGGTAGTACGTATTGGTTGTATTTGTACATTTGATATTGCGGGGCGAGCGTCCGACATGTGGAATGCCGTCACTTCCTGTTTGTATATTATTCTTTTGGGGCACGACCGGGCTGAGGTCGATGTACCCGTTGTATATATTTTACTTTCTATACTAAGATTACCCCGTGGAGGGGTGCACGGGTAGCCGGGTTCTAGAGGGCAACGGGCCCGCATCTCATGGCTTTGAGACGGAGGGGGCTTCACTCTAGAATTGGCGGGCTATTCGCCGCACTCGTAGGGGGTACAGGTTGACCCAAGGAGGGGAGCTCAAGTTACCGGATTCCGTGAAGTGCTGGGTGGTCCATTCACGTTGTTGAAGGGGGCTGCCTCGCTTCAGGTTTTGGCGGGTAACTTGCCGCGCCCATAGGGGTCTAGGGTTTCATTGCACAGGCTATCCACACGACCAGGGGAACGTCGGGTTTCAGTAGCGGCTCTATGAAACCCGGGGATCCCAGATTATCTGTATTGTTCTGTGATGCTTATTACATTTCTATGATGTTGCATTTTTATCACGCCTTGAGCGAATATTATATATTGATATATATACTAGTAGATGTTGTATATGTTTTACACCCGCGCTAGTCCAGTCCCCGCTCTGTCGTTAGTTAAGTAACCTAACGGGTGATGACGGGACCTGGTGGCGAATGCGGATGGCATATACGTACATCGTATTTTCGTTCTTTATTGGTGTGATCAATTGATGGGACTGCGTTGATTCGGATCAATGCAAGCTAAACAAACCTATTCTGATGTTGTTGGAACAATTTAAAAAAAAACCTGTTATTGCAAGGACGTTCTCTTTTGTTTTGCACAGTGGTATTTGGTTATGAATATCCAGTACCTCAGTCGACGAGGCAAGGGCCGAGATCCCTTCACCGGGAGTGACCCCTTGGATAGAAGTTTGCATCAGGGTAATAACTTTACTATAGCCGATTGCCTTTTTGCTTTGCATCATGGTATTCAGTTGGAATATCCTGCGCTTCATTCTACGGGGAAAGAGCCGAGATCCCTTCACCGGGAGTGACCTCTTTAGCAAAGGTTTTCGCCACTATATTTGTCACGACCCGAAAGAGCACGTGACTGGCCTTTGAATCCTATAAAGTCTATAGGACTCCATCTGATCGAAGTAAGCCAAAAGCCTAGAAATCTAAAACCATTTAACGAGTAAATAAAGGAAAAACTAGTTTTAAGAGGTAAAGAAAACATGTTTTGAAAATCAAGTTTTTAAATAACTAAGCCGAATATGCATTTATAAAATGTGTAATCTTTTCTGAAAATTTCGGCAGAGTTTCCTTTGTAAAAACTGGCCCCGAACGGGGTACAACAAGAATAACATAAATATGAAATGATAAAACGTATCCCCAAGCGGGACCTAGCTCTTCGTCAATCGACGGCCACAACCACGCAAGCAATATAATATACAACGCCATAGGGCGAGGATCAAAACCCAAAAAGAAACTCAAAACTGCCAGAAAACCGTAATACTACAAGCGCGACTCTAAGGTCGAAATAATACAACACTGTTTTCTAAGTCTGAAACAATATATAAGTTTTGGTTGATGGAATTTCTAGATACAATGAATAATACATCTACAATGGTGGTTCCGATACAAAAGAACCCACCTACCCAAGCAAGTCACCCATAAGGAAGCAGTGTGCCAGAAATGCCGCTATGGAATTTATACGGCAAAAACCTGCAAGAACTGTGGCACAACAGGGGTGAGTTGACAACTCGTGAATAGAAAATATCTACAAGCAGAGATCGAATGTATGACCCATCCTAGGTCAAAACGATCAAATATATATAAACCTCAATATGAATAAGTCTGAAGAATGCTAAACTGGCAATGTAATCTCTATACATGAGTGTAGTCCCAAGTGCTCGTGCCAGTGCCTCAGGTAATAGCATAATATAAATGTGAGGTACAATCAATGAAATCAATCTGCATGTACGTGGATCCCGTCCACTCGTCACCCAATGACAATAACCATCATGCATGTAAATATCATCAGCATATGCATGGAAATATGAGGATATAAACCACCTGTGTCCCTCGCGACACGTCAAAATCATGGAACCGGAGTGCCCAGCATCGGCACTCGAAAACATCATGAAAACTGTGCCCAGCATCGGCACGTAAATCCTCATATATCGGGCTCCGTCAGTCCGGATCGGCCCTCGGGCTCTATCTGCGGTATCGGCGCTCGGCCCCGGCAGTACGCCCATATCCATCTATCGACTCTGGTCAGTATCCTCCGGATAACCGCCAGGTCCAACCAATCACCGGTAGGTACTTGCCACCCTGCCAGGCTCATCGTCTAATCCACGAAAAACATTTCTTGGCCCGGGGAACCATACCGGGTCCACCATGTACCCGCAATCGGCCTCATCCGCCTCCTCGAATCGGGTTTCACATGTCGCTCTCAGCACCGAGAAAACACATGGTGGACGCACTGAAATATCATATCAAGGGTAACCGGGTTTTTAAAACAATTACATATTCTCTTTGAAACACCCACGGTTCCCCAAAAGCAGAAATATAATGGAAACAGCATATCTCAATGCGTATAATCAGAAAGCAGCATGTATGCGACATATAGCAGAAAGGTAAGCATATCAATATGTTATGCAAGAGTCATATCCTGAATGCAACAGTATTACAGTGTAGTGACATGGCAATTATCGATGATGAAGTGTGTGAGCCGGCAAACAAGTGTACGCGGAACATACGCATCATCTATAATTGTGCTGGTGTCCTAGAAGCATGACTGAAATATATCAACAATATAAGCGATGCAATGCAAACAGCATGGATATGCGGAATCGAATAATCACTCAACAGTAAAGAACCTGCCTCAATAAATATATCATGCAGCCTTGACATTTGAAATAAGACGAATCGGGGTTTTTAATAAAATAAGGGTTACGGTGTTTTAAGAAAAGTTACTTCGTTTGAAAATACCCGTAGAATCCCTTTTAGCCTATCTTTAAAAATATCCCCGATTTGTTAGTTTTGAAATAGGTATGACTCGGGTCAGTCTAATGTCTACTAAGTAATCTAAACAGGAGGGGTATTAAACCACCTACATCTGAGTCGATATACATATATATATATATACAATAGTCGGTGATCTCGCCTCAATAGTATCACGTACGATACGGTATATCATATAACATCCTCGAGTCATGAGTGCGGATCTAACATCAATATAAACCTCGTACGGTAAATCGTCGTACGGCATCCCAATAGCTAGGTACGGGTCAATATCACATTCATCTCATCATGTATCAGGTATCATTACCATCATATCACATTATCTCTGGTACAAATCTAAGTCTAGTACCATCGATACCAACTATATAAATATGAATGCGGGGTAAAACACATACCCAAAGGCCCGCTAAAACTATCATGTCGCACCTCAAATACAAACTCTGTCATATGGCCGAATCTCACGGCCTCAAATCCCGTATATGAACACATAGTCCCATACCCATGTGTAGATATACACACCTCCAAATGCGCACAGATAAATGAAAGAATGTATGCAAGTATACGTGTATGTGTATGAGTGAGTGCAACCACTACTCTAGGGTTCGCACTATACCAAACCAATACATCCTTATCATTGATAATTCCATTATTACCATCAATAATCTTAACAACACATAATAATTATACGTGTGTATACGTATTCGTATACATCACCACGGACTGCGAGGGTGCTATACGCCATCCACCCGACTTCTCCCCGTAGATATAAATCTACTCACCTGGTCTTCGCTTGCCGAAATTGATGACGCCATGCTCCTTCGCCTCAGAATCCTTGCGAGGGTACCTAGAATAATAAACAGTCGCAATACGTATTAACATCGAGGCAAAAAACCGATACATCGCACAATGTGCTCATAGGTTGGAACCTATGGCCTAAACGTGCAAATCAATTAAACGACCCCTGTTGTCGATGTACGAACTTCCGACAACAAAATACAAATCCAAATATCAAGAAAGTGCATTTCAAAATACGGAAAACATAGCCTAAAACACACCAAAATGCTTCCAGATTTTTCCCCAGGTGACAATTAGCCAAAACTGCACATAGGAGGGGTCTATTTTAGTGCAAAAGGAGCCCTGGAACAAAACTGGAACAATTCTACCCTACCCTGGCCGCAAATTGCAGCCAGAATGATTAAATCTGTGGCCATGGATTTGAATTAGGGGCTCGGGTCTTGGTGGTGGCTTCCTAGGTGCCTGCACAACTCACTGTCAGCTCAATTTTATTTTTGGTGCCCCCGGGTTGCTCCAGATTCCAGAACACCTTCACAGATCACACATTTATCCGATGTCGGGTTTCTAAATCCGTGTTTTGGGTTTCTAGGGTCTGGTCCAGGTCACTAAACAGCACCTAAGTTTAGTTAACAGCTATTAGGAATCACCCAATTCAAACCAACACTCAAACATTCACTAGGGTTTCCCAATGTCCACTAATATGCACAAAACGACATCTAAACATGATATCTCACAAAACTAATCTAAAGGGAAGAAATTATACCTCATCTAGTCCACTCTAGGCAGCACTAACTTCCAAGCGTCGTCAAAATCCCATTTTGCTCGGTCCATCGTGTAGAGGTTGAAGAGGGGATTAATATTTGTGAAGGGTGTGTAGGGTTTTGGGGCATGGTTGGAGATGGATCTATGGATTTTTGTGGTGGGTTTTTAGAGTTGAGGAGATGAAGATGAAGATGAAAAATATGATGGGGATTCAAAAATGGCAGCAGCCCCCTCCCTCTCTCTCACAATTCACACACACTCTCTCTCTCTCCAAAAGCCCACCTAACCTAATCATTAAGTCTCCCTTGACTTTTTTCCTTTTTCTTTTCTCTCCACCAAAACCATAATTTAAAGCCCAAATGAAATGAAACATGTGTAAAAATGGACATGTCATGGTGCACTAACCATGGAAACTGTAAAAACGCGGATTTGGCTTAATCGCGATTAGCAATGCACTAATCGGGTTTTTATCGAAACTGCGTATAATAAATTTTAAAAATGCCAAATCCTTTAATTATATTATTAAATGAATAAATCATTTTAATTTCTATTTATTTCATAATTATTGGTATATATTTATACCCTTTTTCGGAAACCCCAATTTCACAAATCGGCAGTTTTCGTGAAAAATATTATTTTAATATTAATTTCCCAAAAAAATATTTTATATTCCCCGAAATATTACAATCTTCCCCCTTAAATAAATTCGGTCCCCGAATTTAAATTTAAACCCCAAAAATCCAAAACATTTCAATAATCGGCTCAAAACAGCGGGGCTCCGAAATCATGGAAATCGCAGAAATAACACAGCGCGTCAAGTGCGCGTAAAAACGAGTACAAAACTCAAAATCAACTCCATCAAGCGTTACGCAAATCATCGGATTTGCACGCATATCCTCGGAGTTACAATAGAGATACAGATCTCGAAATCCACTACTGAATCCAATATACACTAGTCAGATACTATAATACGTGTATAGTACACATCCTTGAAAACTCCAAAATCTGAATAAAACACATGCAAAATCTTTTCTAAATCGCCGCAGAAATGCGTAACTCCCGGCATAGCTGACGGACGCACATTTTAAAATAATAATATATGCCCATATGGGTTTTCTTAAATACACGTTCCGTCGTTACCAAAATATCCCAAAAGGTTCTCCTTTTATAAACGTTCGCGTCGCTCACGGACACGTAGAAAATAACGAGACTATAGCTCCTCTTTTTCGAAAACCTCTTAGTAAATTTTTAATGCATGCTAAGTATTTAGGTACTGTCCTCGGATCAGTCCTGTTTGGCTACTACACAGAATAGTGCCCAACATGAAAGCAAAGTGCTCAAAACCAAAATCAGCCTCAAAAGGCATATCCAATAATCACATGCATCTGGTGCGCATGGAAATCAAATCCAAATACAGGTGCCACAAGAAGCACAAAACCCAAAACTACATACAACAGGTGTGCACGAAAGTATCTGTCCACTGCAACGGGAGTGCATGACAACAATATAAGTGCATCTAAAGTGCACGAAATAACATCGGGTGTATCAAATGCACGAAATACAATCAATAACTCGAATGCATCAAAGCAACAACGAGTATACCAAGGTGTATAAAATCGTAAACGTGTGCAACTGCGTGCACAAAACGTATATCAACGCACTACAAGCACATATAAGCTATACCGAGTGCAAAAATCAAATAATCCATATAAAATCCACGAAATCATAGACATGTGCAACCAAGGCATAAAACCGATATCAAGTGCGATAACCATGAACAAAACAGAAACCCATACCATGGTGTATAAAAACAAATCTCAAGTGCAATAACTATGCACAAAATGTAAATACTCGGTAGATGCAACCATCATGCACGAAATCAATATTAGGAAGCTCGTCATCGAAACTAAAAACCAAGCGATATGAGCGTGATACTCAGATCACAAACGTAAATCGCAACAAAGGACATCGAGGTACACCTTCTATAATGTCGAGAAATAAATCGGTCCGCTTAGAAACTGGCAGAACAAGAACATCCGCTTGCCTCCTGCTCACGGTATGGCTTCCTCGGTCTCTGGGTCATCATCTTCTCTATGGATTACCAATCTCGCAATCCATCGGCTCATCGGCCCGGTCAGGTGTGCTGACAGGAACGATTCCGTTCTGGCACTTTCCTGGTCATCTCTCGGTCAATCCTCACGACCGCTCGTAAAGCAACACATCTATGGCGCCGACCTCGGGTCCTCTGAATGCACATCATGCATCAGCTCCTGGTGCGAATCTTATTGCAGCAGTGTACTGGAAGGAATCCTACTCAAGGTCTCTACTGATCTTGCCTAAGCCAAACTGTACGGAGGCTGGTATTCTGGCATAATCTTTTCTCGCTCTCTGGACATCTGCGTCCTTAGTACAACATCTTCTCGGAGGCTGGTCGCATCCCTGCGCCTCTGTATGCATATCCGACCTTTAATCTTAACGGAGTGTAGTAACAGCTCGTCTGCGTCTCGCACGAACTTCTTGTCCCGCTTGTCTGTATCATCGACCATTTCGACATCGCGTCTCTAACCGCGCACTGCAATTCCCTCGGCTACGGTCCATCCGAAGTCCCTCACACGGACCCGAAATCACGAACTCGGTATCTTCATCACTCAGTAGAAGATATCTAGCCGAACACGTCCTCAGCGTTTATATCGCATCTCTAATGTCGGCGGAGTGGAACGTAATCTCGTCGAAATCTCATGTGAACTCTTTACTCCACTCTGCTTCAATATCGACTGATTCGGACTCATCTCATCGTGGCTACACAGACTGCGCTACAACGGCTACACTCGTATCTGGAGTTTCCCAAGCAGTGTTCCATCACATAATATCTGAATGATGTCTAATCGTCCGATCGACTCGTCAGAACCTCATAATCCCCAAGAGCTCAACATCTCGGGTACATTTTAATAGTATCGAGTACAAACCACAACATCGGTGGTCCAGCCGTAGAAGGGCAAACCCAAGCCTCACTAATGGCACCGCGGAACTGCCACAAACCCTAAGGTTCAAAGGCTTTCACACGGTCATTATGTCGAGTTAGGGTTTCATTCTTCTAGAGGGTCCATAGAATCGCTTGCATGTCTTTCCGAATACCTTAAACTTGGAAAATGGGTTCCTGACATTCGATCGTCTCAATCGACTCTCAACGAATCTGCGTGAAGTCGCCTCTAGCTGGAATCAATCTATCTGATGACCTTGCATCGGGGTAAGCGAACGAACCATATGTCCTGGTCATTAATCATCGGTGACTAGCGACTCACTATCATACCTCTAAGAATATGCTCATGCTGCAGTAGCTCCAATCATCTGGGCGATATCTCATCACTCGCAGCAACAACTTGATCATCCGTCTGTACGCTGAACAGCGCCTCAATCATCCTGGATAAGCAATAATATCAACGTCATCACATCCTGGCTGGCCTCTATCAGTGGCTCAATCCTCTGGTACTGATCAGCACATCCGGAAATCTCGTAAAAGCGATCAATCCAACGCTCATGGCGCGAAAACACAATAAGACAACACCTCAATATGCAATCGTATGTCTCTGGAATCACGCCCTGGTCAGTCCTCGTCCACGACAAGCTCATGCTGACGCAACTCGAGCCGTAGCTCACTCTGTCCGTGCAATCGTGGCAGCAAAATCATAACCAATATCGACGAGGATAGATCATAGGAATGAATATAATACTGTGCAAGGAAATGTACATCCTAAGGTTTCTTAAGTGGAGTGGCGTGTCGTAAGTATGCCGCGGAACATACCCACGATACGTCACTCTACTGAAGTCACCTATTCCATCAACCAAGGGTCATCCTACACGACGAAAGTTCGGGTATAATACCCCCTCGACTAAGTCTTAGTTCCGTAAGGTCAAGCCTAAGTTCCATATATATATATAAACGTCCTAGGCTCTACATAATCAAATTTAGACTCGAACCAAGGTTAACCTAGCGCTCTGATACCAACTTTGTCACGACCCGAAAGAGCACGTGACTGGCCCTTGAATCCTATGAAGTCTATAGGACTCCATCTGATCAAAGTAAGCCAAAAGCCCAGAAATCTAAAACCATTTAAGGAGTAAATAAAGGAAAAACTAGTTTTAAGTGATAGAGAAAACATGTTTTGAAAATCAAGTTTTTAAATAACTAAGCCGAATATGCATTTTTAAAATGTGTAATCTTTTCTGTAAATTTCGGCAGAGTTTCCTTTGTAAAAACTGGCCCCGAACGGGGTACAACAAGAATAACATAAATATGAAATGATAAAAGGCATTCCCAAGCGGGAGCTAGCTCTTCGTCAATCGACGGTCACAACCACGCAAGCAATATAATATACAACGCCAAAGGGCGAGGATCAAAACCCAAAAAGAAACTCAAAACAGCCAGAAAACCGTAATACTACAAGCGCGATTCTATGGTCGAAATAATACAACACTGTTTTCTAAGTCAGAAACAATATACAAGTTTTGCTTGATGGAATTTTTAGATACAATGAATAATACATGTACAATGGCGGTTCCGATACAAAAGAACCCACCTACCCAAGCAAGTCACCCATAAGGAAGCAGTGTGCCAGAAATGCCGCTATGGAATCTGTACGGCAAAAACCTGCAAGAACTGTGGCACAACGGGGGTGAGTTGCCAACTCGTGAATAGAAAATATCTACAAGCAGAGATCGAATGTATGACCTATCCTAGGTCAAAACGATCAGATATATATAAACCTCAATATGAATAAATCTGAAGCATGCTGCTAAACTGGCAATGTAATCTCTATACAAGAGTGTAGTGCAAAGTGCTTGTGGCAGTGCCTCAGGTAATAGCATAATATAAATGTGAGGTACAATCAATGAGATCAATCTGCATGTATGTGGATCCCGTCCACTCGGCACCCAATGACAATAACCATCATGCATGTAAATGTCATCAGCATATGCATGGAAATATGAGGATATAAACCACCTGTGTCCCTCGCGACACGTCAAAATCATGGAACCGGAGTGCCCAGCATCGGCACTCGAAAACATCATGAAAACTGTGCCCAGCATCGGCACGTAAATCCTCATATAACGGGCTCCGTCAGTCCGGATCGGCCCTCGGGCTCTTTCTGCGGTATCGGCCCTCGGCCCCGGCAGCACGCCCATATCCATCTATCGACTCTGGTCAGTATCCTCCGGATAACCGCCAGGTCCAACCAATCACCGGTAGGTACTCGCCACCCTGCCAGGCTCTTCGTCTACTCCACGAAAAACATTTCTTGCCCCGGGGAAGCATACCGGGTCCACCATGTACCCGCAATCGGCCTCATCCGCATCCTCGAATCGGGTTTCACATGACGCTCTCAGCACCGAGAAAACACATGGTGGACGCACTGAAATATCATATCAAGGGTAACCGGGTTTCTAAAACAATTACATATTCTCTTTGAAACACCCATGGTTCCCCAAAACCAGAAATATCATGGAAACAGCATATCTCAATGCGTATAATCAGAAAGCAGCATGTATGCGACATATAGCAGAAAAGTAAGCATATCAATATGTCATGCAAGGGTCATATCCTGAATGCAACAGTATTACAGTGTAGTGACATGGCAATTATCGATGATGAAGTGTGTGAGCCGGCAAACAAGTGTACGTGGAACATACGCATCATTGATAATTATGCTGGTGTCCTAGCAGCATGACTGAAATATATCAACAATATAAGCAATGCAATGCAAACAGCATGGATATGCGGAATCGAATAATCACGCAACAGTAAAGAACCTGCCTCAATAAATATATCATGCAGCCTTGACAATTGAAATAAGACGAATCGGGTTTTTTAATAAAATAGGGGTTACAGTGTTTTAAGAAAATATATTTCGTTTGAAAATGCCCGTAGAATCCCTTTTTGCCTATCTTTAAAAATATCCTCAATTCGTTAGTTTTGAAATAGGTATGACTCGGGTCAGTCTAATGTCTACTAAGTAATCTAAACAGGAGGGGTATGAAACCACCTACATCAGAGTCGATATACATATATATATATATATATATAATAGTCGGTGATCTCGCCTCAATAGTATCACGTACGATACGGTATATCATATAACATCCTCGAGTCATGAGTGCGGATCTAACATCAATATAAACCTCGTACGGTAAATCGTCGTACGACATCCCAATAGCTAGGTACGGGTCAATATCACATTCATCTCATCATGTATCAGGTATCATTACCATCATATCACATTATCTCTGGTACAAATCTAAGTCTAATACCATCGATACTAACTATATAAATATATATGCGGGGTAAAACACATGCCCAAAGGCCCGCTAAAACTATCATGTCACACCTCAAATACGAACTCTGTCATATCGCCGAATCTCACGGCCTCAAATCCCGTATATGAACACATAGTCCCATACCCATGTGTAGATATACACACCTCCAAATGCGCACAGATAGATGAAAGAATGTATGCAAGTATACGTGTACGTGTATGAGTGAGTGCAACCACTACTCTAGGGTTCGCACTATACCAAACCAATACATCCTTATCATTGATAATTCCGTTATTACCATCAATAATCTTAACAACACATAATAATTATACGTGTGTATACGTATTCGTATACATCACCACGGACTGCGGGGGGGCTATACGCCATCCACCCGACTTCTCCTAGTAGATATAAATCTACTCACCTGGTCTTCGCTTGTCGAAATTGATGACGCCATGCTCCTTCACCTCGGAATCCTTGCGAGGGTACCTAGAATAATAAACAGTCGCAATACGTATTAATATCGAGGCAGAAAACCGATACATCGCACAGTGTGCTCATAGGTTGGAACCTATGGCCTAAACGTGCAAATCAATTAAACGACCCCTGTTGTCGATGTACGAACATCCGACAACCAAATAAAAATCCAAATATTAAGAAACTGCATTTCAAAATACGGAAAACATAGCCTAAAACACACCAAAATGCTTCCAGATTTTCCCCAGGTGACAATTAGCCAAAACTGCACATAGGAGGGGTCTATTTTAGTGCAAAAGGAGCCCTGGAACAAAACTGGAACAATTCTACCCTACTCTGGCCGCAAATTGCGGCCAGAATGATTAAATCTGCGGCCATGGGTTTGAATTAGGGGCTAGGGTCTTGGTGGTGGCTTCCTAGGTGCCTGCACGACTCACTGTCAGCTCAATTTTATTTTTGGTGCCCCCGGGTTGCTCCAGATTCCAGAACACCTTCACAGATCACACATTTATCCGATGTCGGGTTTCTAAATCCGTGTTTTGGGGTTTCTAGGGTCTGGTCCAGGTCACTAAACAGCACCTTAGTTTAGTTAACAGCTATTAGGAATCATCCAATTCAAACCAACACTCAAACATTCACTAGGGTTTCCCAATGTCCACTAATATGCACAAAACGACATCTAAACATGATATCTCACAAAACTAATCTAAAGGGAAGAAATTATACCTCATCTAGTCCACTCTAGGCAGCAGTAACTTCCCAACGTCGTCAAAATCCCATTTTGCTCGGTCCATCGTGTAGAGGTTGAAAAGGGGATTAATATTTGTGAAGGGTGTGTACGGTTTTGGGGCATGGTTGGAGATGGATCTATGGATTTTTGTGGAGGGTTTTTGGAGTTGAGGAGATGAAGAGGAAGATGAAAAATATGATGGGGATTCAAAAATGGCTGCAGCCCCCTCCCTCTCTCTTACAATTCACACTCTCTCTCTCTCCAAAAGCCCACCTAACCTAATCATTATGTCTCCCTTGACTTTTTTCCTTTTTCTTTTCTCTCCATCGAAACCATAATTTAAAGCCCAAATGAAATGAAACATGTGTAAAAATGGACTTGTCATGGTGCACTAACCATGGAAACTGTAAAAACGCGGATTTGGCTTAATCGCGATTAGCAGTGCACTAATCGGCTTTTTATCGAAACTACGTATAATAAATTTTAAAAATGCCAAATCCTTTAATTATATTATTAAATGAATAAATCATTTTAATTTCTATTTATTTCATAATTATTGGTGTATATTTATACCCTTTTTCGAAAACCCCAATTTCACAAATCGGTAGTTTTCGGAAAAATATTATTTTAATATTAATTTCCCAAAAATAAGATTTTATATTTTCCGAAATGTTACAATATTTTTATAAAAAGCTATCCGGTTCCTTCAACGATATCAAGTTCATTACATTAAAGGTTTTTCCCCAAAAACCTGCCGTAGCCCTCTGTCATTTCAGATTAGTATTGCTTAGTATTCGTTCTACGTATGTCGTGCATTACCGAGGCGTAGTGTTCGGTAGCTCTGTAATGCTTTTCTGTCGCATGGATAAGTGGATTGGTTAGGATAGTCGTACGGTTATGTTGGCATTGTCAAAGACTCATACGGGTGGGTTTAACGCAATCAAGATAATGACGGGTTGAACTTGACTAGGACTCTTTGATATGTTGGCATTGTCAAGGTCACTTGGGCCCTAGGGGTAAAAACATACATCGTGAGTTTCTAAAGAAACTGAAACTTGCTAGGCATGCGCCTATCTTCTGGAGTGTGATAACATGAGTGGATTCCGTCACGTTATCATGCGATGATAGTTGGATCCGGATTCCCACTGATGAGTTGGTTTACTCCTCGGGTGATCCCGACTAATTCTTCTTTCCGGTTTGGAGGAGAATTTGAGGTTACAGAGGGAGGTTTCCTGATTAGATAAAGTGATAACCATTCTGATCTAGGTTAGAGTGCACGCAGAGTGTTTCTTTTCTCTCTCTCTTTGGCAGCGACCATGTCCCGACCTTGACTATAACTCAGTGACCAAGTTAACCGAACCTTCTTAAAACACTGGCTTTTGGATTGTCAGAGTTGCATACCTTATAGCCATTCCTGATTTTACCCTTTTCTCCAGAACACCCCATATTACTACGAACATCCACTTCCATTGGGTAAAACCATCGTATGGTTATATACGAACTCGAAGGAACTTGTTCCAGATTCGAGAATGGTTTCCGGTTTTGGAGAAATTGAATAGGACTATTCAGTTTTCTTTTCCTTTTACCTTCTCTCAGGTTGCGAGTGCTCCTTGGATTAGGACAGTACACCTATTACGTTAATTGGATAGTTTTCTTCCAAACCATAGGCAGGTGCCGAACGGTAGGGAATGAAGAAAACCATTTAGCCTAAAAGGTGTACAGAATGTATTAAGTAAAGACAAACAAAGGGGTTAGTAAGAGGGCAAAGTAAACTGCGACTGATATTCATGACCAAACCAAGTATTTCTTCGCCAATCCTACATCACCTTTGTATTTCTCCAGAATACTCCGTATCACTACGAAGATCCACAGTTTATTGGATACTCCATCGTATGGTTATATACGAACTCGAAAGGACTTGTTCCAGTTCGGGGATGGATTCTGGTTCAGGAGAAACAGGAATAAGGTTTTATTCAGTTGTCTTTTATCTTCACTTTCTCTCAGGATACGAGTACTCCTAGGATTAGGAGAGTACACCCATTATACTTATTGGATAGTCTTCTTCCAAACCATAGGCTGGTGCCGAACGGTAGGGAAGGAAGAAAACCATTTGGCCTAAAGAGGGTACAGAAGGTAATGACTAAAGACATATAAAGTGATTTGGAGAGATGGCGAAGAAATATACGGTTATAGTTATCAATCTGATAATGGAAGAGGCAATACTAGGAATACCCGGATACCCCTTCGAAACATTTATATGTTTCAGTTTCACTGTGTATTGTTAAAAGAAAACTGATTTCCCAATGAGCTCTTGCTCCAGGTTATGTATTTACCAGGTTTGATTCTCACATCTATATGTTTTTATAGATGATGAGTGGGAGTAAGTTATTGGGAATTGGGTGATCATCCTCATTATACCGGGATTTGTTGTAATTGGTGATATTTGAGGAAATCACCTGGGTTGTTGATTGGTTGAGATTCTGCGTGTTCAAGTTTAGTTAGTTAACGCAATCAAAACGGTTTCGCTTGTAGCTAGCCGGTTGAGTATGGGTCGTCCGCAGGGAGATGGGAATCTTTTTCTATGTGCTTTAACGAGTTAAGTCCAAAAGTCCAGATTTGTTTTTGATTAACTAAGTGTTAAAGTGATATGTAAAGAGGGCTTGTTAGGGTTAGGATTAGGTTAGTTTGAGTTAGGAGTCGCTCACTTCTTTCGTTGCCACTCTTAATATCGGTGTTACGGTAATCGGCAACAACGGGGATTAGCACGACTAGGACGGAACTTGCGAGTATAAGCTAGGCTTTCCTACGCTTAAGTTCTTCCTTTTGGTGCTTGTCCGTCCGTTCTTGGCTCTTAGCCATAACCTCCGGTTAATTCAACCACAACCGTCTCACTATGGAATCACCGCTATCATGTAGGATAGGGTGCCGTAGGGAGCGGATTGTGGTTCAATTAACGGGAGTCGATTTAAGATGTTGGGCAAGGAAAGAGTGAGAGAGATTTCCTTCTCTCAAACTTCCCTTATCCTACCCTAACAAGTATGGAAACTACTCACACATCATAATGAAAAGAAAATAAAACAAAAGAGGAAGATAGAAAGAAAGAGATTAGAAGATAACAACTAGCTATTTGCGACCTCACCTTGGCAAGGATCAAGCGTAAGCATCATGGTTGTTTAAGGATAAAGGAAAAGAGAAAAGAAAGAAACAACAATAAATAACAACAACTACTTATCAATTAACGATTACAAGCGATTAACATAAAAAGAGCAAGACAAGTATAATAACAAAATGAACTTCTTTATTCATCATTCTTCACTCACAAAAGCACACTACAAGTTTTTCAATGGAGAAGAGATGAGAAGAGGAAGAAGAACAACAAGTATTCTAAAACCTAAAAAATACAAGATTAATCACCCTTGGCTTCACAAGGTTCTGGGCTATTTATAGGCAGGGAAATGGAATTCTAGGGCAAAATTCTGCCTCAACATAAAAAGACCAAAACACCCCTGAAATACGACACCATGAAGAGCCAGAACGGCCGCGGATCCGCGGCCTATACCCCCTATTGTCCGTGGATCCGCGGCCCTATAGGAGAGTTGGGGCATGGGCTTTTTTGTACTACCCTGGTCTGCTGTGCCCATGAGTTTGGTATATGATTTTTCTCAGATTTTCTTCACGATTTTTCCAGAATTTCTGTTGAGCAAAAAGTGATTTGATGTGGATCTTTTTGTCATGATTTCCTCGAGCTCCGCGTAGATTTCTTGGATCTTGTGTTGCCATTGAGCCTTGTGCATGAAAATGACATTGATTTGCCATTTTGTCTCTTAAACTGGTGTGTGGCAATAGACGGATAAAGAGCGGAGATCCGTGTTTTATCTGTAGTTAGCAGGAACCCGGATTTTATCGTGTTTTTCCATGAATTTCACCGTTTAGAGCCGAGAACCTGTATCCTGCAATTGACTAGCAAACACGGCTCAAGAGTACCTACCGATATGCAATGTGATAAAAATTGGGCGGTATAAAAATGAAAAAATTAGATATGAACAAATACCCCTAAACTTATCATTTGCTCATCCCGAGCTAAGCCAATTTATTCACAAAAAAATTCCTAATCTCACTTTCGCAGGGAACGCGATTGCACTGAGCATGTGCAACAAGCCGTTAAACCTCTTGGTGTCCCTAGTAGGAGGAGTGTTGTCTCCTGAGGGTTTTCAGCAGATACTACCCACAAAATCCGGTCAAGTTGGTTTTGTAAAATAACTAAGATTGAAACCCTAAAGTTTTGTTTCAGAAAATAACAATTCTATTATCCTAAGTCAAGACTATCGAACCTTTATTTTTCACACCTCGCTTCTTATTTAACCACAGATTTTATATGTCTTTACGTGCAGTGCAAATAGTGTCGTTAAGTTTCAGAAGGATCGAATAAAGTCATCATATCATACAATAAGTCCAGAAATTTTTTTTTTAAAAGGATCGCATAAGTTTTATAAAGAGTTAAGCATTTTTCAAGTTTCGTTTTCCAGTAAAGTTTCAACTTCAGAATTTCAATCTTCCCTAACAGGAAACTAGGTCTTATTTTTCACTCCACCTTTTTCTTGTTTTCATTTCATACACACTTCTGTGAACGTGCAATAGTCTTTATCATAGAATAAAACCTTCATATCTCCGCTAAATTTTTTTTTTATAAAAGCCTGTCTTTTATCAAGATTATTCTCACACGAAGAACCGTAAGGAATTTTAACTTGGTGAGAACACATGCTTGACTTTGTTTTAATCTGGATTTTCTAGGCTTCATAGCGAGCTTTGGGCCAATGCACCCAAACCAGTTGGCTTTAGGGCATTAGGTGTATAAACACCCCAGCGGACTTAATTACTCAAGTTACCTAGGTCCAAAAACAAAAGACAGTTTGGCGTGAAAATCATGATGATTTAATACGAACGGAGATATAACCAGCAGTTCAATTATTTTTTTGGAAAAAAGACGTGTTTAGTGGATTCGGTGTGTAATCATTCCAATCAAGTTCCAGATGGGTTATTTTTCAGACTTAGTTCCAATTAAGGCATCAATAACATTCCTTCATATTCACTTCACTTCATAAACTATTCTTGATATTACTTACTTCAGAACAAACCTATTTGATTCTCAGAAAATCATTTATCCATTTAAAAGTTTTTAGACATGAAAGACTTGTCATCTAATTTCCAAAACTCACGACACGTGTACTGTGATGTAAAAACGTATATCAGCTATAGTCAACTTCAAAGGAGAGTTATCTTTCAGGTTTTCAAAATCTAAAAATAAGATTTAGTTATTCTTATCTTATCAAACAAAACCATCAAAATGTTGAATCAGAGTTCTCCCACTAGCTAACTTGACAAAAAGTTTTTATGTTTTTAGAAAATTTTCTGATTTTTATGGATTTTATGGAATTAAATATGCAGATGCAAAATATACATATGAATGCGAAGGTAAGAAATGCGTACCGAGCGTACCCCCAAACTTAAACTGGACAATGTCCTCACTATCATTGCATGAAGAGATCATTTGAAGGGTCAAAATTGTCGGTTAGCTATACACACATTTTATTATTTTTTTTTCGTTTTTTGTCAGAAAAGAAAAGAAAAGAAAAAATGGAAAAGAATATCCACAAAAATGTACAAAATGGTATATACATACCCCCAAACATATTTGGAACAGTGTCCACTTGTTCTTGGCTGGATAACCGAAGTTTGGAGGTAGGCAGAGGAAGATTATGCAGGGTAAACCTGCTCTTGTAAGAACAGGAGCTCTTCTGTTGGTTCGGCGCTAAGGTACGGTTTGAGTCGGTGTCCATTTACTTTGAAAAATGAACCGTCCTTTGGATTCTCCAAATCCACAGCACCATGCGGATACACATTCCGCACAAAATACGGCCCTTTCCAGCGAAATCTGAGCTTTTCTGGATGGAAGTGTAGTCGGGTGTCGTAAAGCAATACCTGTTGACCAGGTATGAAAGTTTTGCGCAAAACGTGTTTATCGTGAAATACCTTCGTTCGGTTCTTAACGACAACCGCGTTATCGTAAGCCTCATCCCTAAGCTCGCCCAATTCATTCAACTGCAGCTTTCGATGGCTGCCCGCATCTTCGAGAGACAGATTCAGCTCCTTTATCGCCCAAAATGCGCGATGCTCTATTTCGACAGGTAGGTGGCAAGATTTTCCGTACACAAGCCGATAGGGAGACATGCCAAGGTCGGTCTTATAAGCGGTTCGAAATGCCCAAAGGGCATCAGTGAGTTTCAGCGACCAATCCTTACGGTTCTTGGAAACCGTCTTCTCCAGTATCTGCTTGATTTGCCGATTTGAAAATTCGGCCTGCCCGCAGGTTTGGGGGTGGTAGGGCGTAGAAAGCTTATGATTAATGGAATATTTCCGCATCAAGGCCTCGAAAGTCTTGTTGCAGAAATGGCTTCCATTGTCGCTAATGATCGCTCGGGGGTGCCCAAACCGGGAGAAAAGGTTTTCTTTAAGAAACCTAACGACAACCTTGTTGTCGTTAGTCCGGCTGGGCACAGCCTCGACCCACTTAGAGACGTAATCAACAGCGAGAAGGATGTACAAGTTCCCGAAAGAGCTGGGAAACGGCCCCATGAAATCTATCCCCCAAACATCGAAAATCTCCACAACCAAGATTGGTTGGAGCGGCATCTCGTTCCTCCGGGATATCCGGCCCATGTGTTGGCACCTGGAGCAAGTCTTGCAATAGTCATGAGCGTCTTTGAAGAGTTGTGGCTAGTAGAAGCCACATTGCAAGATCTTCTCAGCTGTCTTTCTGGGGCCAAAATGCCCGCCACACGCTTGATCGTGGCAAAACGACAGCACACTCTTGAATTCATCGTCAGGGACACACCGACGAATAATCTGGTCGGGACAGTACTTGAACAGATAGGGTTCGTCCCAGTAAAAGTGTTTTACTTGGGATAAGAAGCGAAGTCTGTCCTGACTTGACCATTCAGTCGGTAGTAATCCTGTGTCCAATTAGTTCACAATATCTGCGAACCAGGGTTCGCAAGATACTGTCAAGAGCTGTTCATCCGGGAAAACGTCGTTGATCGGAATTGGAAGCGAAGGCGAAGAAGGAAGTCGTGAGAGATGGTCGGCAACTATGTTTTCACATCCTCGTTTGTCCTTAATGACAAGGTCAAACTCTTGAAGCAAGAGGATCCAACGTATTAGCCGAGATTTTGCATCTTTCTTCGCGAAAAGATGGCGCAGAGCAGAATGGTCTGTGCAGACAATGACTGGAGAGCCGATGAGGTAGGGCCTGAACTTTTCTAAAGCAAATACAACAGCCAAGAATTCCTTCTCAGTTGTTGTTTAATTGAGTTGGTCATCGTTCAGGGTTCGGCTAGCATAATAGATCACGTGCGGTATCTTGTTGATGTGTTGTCCAAGGACAGCACCAATGGCAAAGTCGGATGCATCAAACATAATCTTAAATGGGTGCGTCCAGTCAGGTGAAGAAAGAACGGGAGCAGAAGTGAGTGAGCTTTTTAATGACTCGAACGCAGTCACACAGCTCGAGTTGAAGTCGAATGGCGTGTCCTTGGCCAGTAAAAGAGTCAAGGGCCTAGCAATCTTGCTAAAGTCCTTGATGAACCGTCTATAGAAACCGGCATGGCCAAGGAAGGCTCGGATGTCTCGGACGCATCTGGGAGGAGGTAGATTGGAAATGACCTCAATCTTTGCTTTGTCAACCTCTATGCCATTTTGCGAGATGATATGTCCTAAGACAATACCTTCGCGCACCATGAAGTGGTACTTCTCCCAATTCAAAGTGAGGTTCTTGTCCTTACATCGGGTATGGACAGCGTCGAGATGCAGCAAACACTCGTTGAAGGAATCGCCGAAGATGGAGAAATCATCCATGAAGATCTCCAGAAATTTTTCCACCATGTCTGAGAAGATTCCCATCATACACCGCTGGAAGGTAGCGGGCGCATTGCATAACCCAAAGGGCATGCGACGATATGCAAATATGCCGAAAGGACAAGTGAAAGTGGTCTTGTCCTGGTCTTTTTCGGCGATGGGAATCTGATTATAGCCGGAGTAGCCATCAAGAAAGCAGTAGTACTCGTGTCCGGCTAATCGTTCAAGCATTTGGTCAATGAAAGATAGCGGAAAGTGGTCTTTCCGCGTTATGGCGTTGAGTTTTCTGTAATCGATGCATACGCGCCACCCAGTTTGGGTGCGAGTAGGGATTAACTCGTTCTCCTCGTTAGTGATGACCGTTATACCTGATTTCTTGGGGACAACCTGAATGGGGCTAACCCACTGGCTATCAGAGATAGGGTAAATGATACCACTATCCAGACATTTTACGATCTCCTTCTTCACAGCCTCTTTCATGACTGGATTGAGACGTCTTTGTGGATCCCGGGCTGGTTTGGTATCATCCATCAGATGAATGTGATGTTCAACGATCAGGGGACTAATCCCCTTGATGTCCGCCATGGACCAGCCAAAAGCTTGCCTGTTGCTGTGCAAGACCGTGAGAAGAGCTTTCTCTTGCTCTGGAGCTAGAGAAGCCGAGATGATGACAGGGAGGGTCTCGTTCTCACCTAAGTAAGCGTACTTAAGGTGAGACGGCAAAGGCTTGAGTTCGAGCGTTGGAGGTGAAACGATTGAAGGCAAGATTGGTGAAGAGGTCTCGAACTCAAAGGACTCCAGCAAAGGTTCAGAACGAGTGTAAGCAACCGAGTCGGATGGTTCAGGTAACTCATCCGGAAATTCGAAGGATTCAAACTCGGGTTGCGGGCGGCTAAGATCGTTCAAGAACGTGAAACACTCATAGTCGTTGTCGGGCGCAGAAACAGCAGCAGGTTCGAGGAGGAACGCACTAGTGGCGTTAAGGTTATCATGTTCGAACAGAAACTCCTCGAATTCACACTCTTCTGGGGTGATCTCCTGGATTGAGCAAACGTCCAGTATATGAGCATTAGGTTCGGAGGGCTGATTCCCCAACCTAAAAATGTTGAGTTCAATTGTCATGTTTCCAAAAGAGAAGTTCATCGAACCATTGCGACAATTGATCACAGCATTTGAGGTTGCAAGGAATGGGCGACCGAGTATCACCGGAATTTGATTCCGGGGGTTAGCTACAGGCTGTGTGTCTAATACAATGAAGTCAACAGGGAATATGAAGTCCCCGACTTTGATTAACAAATCCTCTAGCTCACCCCTAGGATGGGTGATCGATCGGTCAGCCATTTGGAGAGTGCAGTGCGTGGGTTTCAGCTCTCCTACGCCTAATTGCTCGTATACTGAGTACGGAAGCAGGTTAACACTGGCACCAAGATCTAATAGTGCGCGGTTGATGTTCTTATCCCCAATTGTAATAGAAATCGTAGGACAGCCAGGGTCCTTCCGTTTTTTTGGTAAAGATTGGGTAAGAGCATCACTCACAACACTAGCCAAGAAAACTTTCTTTGGTACCTGAGACTTCCTCTTTTTCGTGCACAAGTACTTTAAGATTTTCGCGTAGGATGGGACTTGTTGGACGACATCTAAAAGAGGAATGTTAATGTTAACCTGCTTAAATAACTCCAGAATCTTCTCCATTTGAGGATTTTGTTTATTAGACCTCAACCGGTTTGGAAATGGGACATTTTTAAAATTGGTTGAGTCTAATGCTTGTGGAGGAGATTGTGGTGTTGGAACGGATCCCAGAACAGGTGTTTTCGTGGAGTGAGAAGCGGGTCCGTTCAGAGCAGAAGAAGAAGAAGAAGGAGAGCCTTTTGAAGATTGGAGAATAGGCTCAGAAGACGAAGAAGCAGGAGAAGAAGAAGAAGAAGCAGCGGCCGGGGTGTCATCGTTGATCCGTGTGCCAATGTTGTTTTGCAGCATCTTTCCCGATCTCAATGTGGTCACGGCACTCACATTATGATTCTGTTGTTCAAGAGCAACATGTACATTATGTGGGTGACTGGGATTTGGGAGTGGCTGGGATGGGAGCTTCCCCTTCTCTCGCTCGCTTAATGCCGCATTCAGCTGTGCAATCTGGGCCTCGATGGTCTTGATGGTTTGCCCGTGAGCGGCAGTGTGTTGCACTAAGGACTGAATGGAAGAATGGATGTTTGCAGTGGATTGAGTCGATTGTTTAAGGAATGCCTCCAGACTTCGATCGAGCGAGGAAACCTTATCGATGTTTGATGGAACAAAATTGTTTTGGGGAAAAGAATTGTTGGGTGCAATGTTGTTCGTCTGATTTTGAAAAGGTTGGGGTTGGAAGGGCTGCTGAAACTGATGTTGAGTTTGTTGTTGCGCTTGTTGTTGCAGGCGGAGGGGGCCTTTGGAAATTGTTGCCTTGGAATTTATTCTGATTCTAATTCCAGACGAAATTGGGGTGGTTCTTCCAACCGGGATTGTAGGTGGAAGAGTATGGATCATTCCTCGGTCTTTGCTGAAATGCAGCATTAACCTGATCCTGTCCTTGCGATGGTGGATTGTAAGGACACTCTTCGGTTAAGTGAGAAGGATCGGAACAACAAGCGCAAATGGTACGAAGGGGGAGAACAGGGGCAGGAGCAGGAGAAGAAAATTTGCTCTCTATCGCTTCAAGCTTTCTCGTTATTGCAGCCATTTCAGCTTTCATCGCAATAGAGACGTCAAGTTGGAGAATTCCTACCTTAGACTGACCGGTAGAAGTGGAGGTAGAAGAAGAAGAAGTCGGTCTGGTTCTCTCCCATTGTAGCGTTTGCTCCGCAAGGTCGTCAAAGAATTGCCACGCTTCCTCGTCAGATTTCGATAGGAAGTGGCCCTGACAGATGGTTTCCAACAACTGCTTCGTTGCTGGGTTCAGGCCCTCGTATAAGGTTTGGCAAAGTTGCCATTTCTCTATACCGTGGTGAGGACACTGAACAAGAAGGTCTTTGTACCGGTCAAAGCACTTCCAGAAGGGTTCAGAAGGAAGCTGAGAGAATTGGTTGATTTCGTTACGTATCCTTGCGGTTTTATGATTCGGATAGATTTTTTTGAGAACGCTTTTACAAACTCGTCCCAACTGGTTATGGAGTGGGAAGCGGTGCTATACAGCCATTTTTCAGCAAGATCGCATAAAGTGAACGGAATGAGCCATAGACGTATAGCATCGTCCGACAGCTGGGTGGTTTTCATCATGGCACAAACGTTTTGAAATTTATTGATGAAGATATAGGCATCTTCAGATTCAAGCCCATGGAATCATGGAAGCATGTTGATGAAGTGGGGCTTAATTTCAAAATTATCCCCATTGGCCGGTGGAAGAGAAAGGCAGGTGGGAAGTGCAGAACGGGTGGGATAGAAACGATCCTGGAGCGCGATTCGCTGCGGCGCTACAACAGGCGGTGGCGGTGGGTTATTAGTCTCCGTAGGAGGTGGAGCCAATCCAAGGGTAGTCAACGAGATGTTTGGATTAAATCCTGACATCGCGGAAGAAGAGGTTGGTGATGGTGAAGGTGAAGATGTATTAACAGAATTCCGGTCAACGTCGGTGTTGGCCGGCAAAGGTAAGGGTGAAAGAGGAGTGGACGGAGTTTCGACGTCTGAGTCGATCGCGTAGTCGGTAGCGACTAACGTAACGCGGACTAGGCGGGTGCTAGTGTCCCGAGTCCAAGCGGACATACACTAAACGAGTTTAGTATAGTCAAAGCGGAGAAGGTGAGGGTAAGAAAACGTCAATGGAGAAATACGATGGGTGGTAGGTGAAAAATGGATTCTGGCGACAAAGGGCAAGTTTTTATAAAAGTTTTTGATTTTTTCCTATTTTTTTATTATTTTTTTTCTTTTTTTTTTAGAAAGAGCTTTACAGAAATATGTACGGACTTACGGCTTTAAGCAATCACAAACAAGATATGCACAACCATACCTAGATCTAGGGTCACCTAGGTCTGCTAGACAGCTCCTAACTGTTCCAGAGGGCTAAAAATAGGACCTCAAACCGCCTCTTCTCCGTCAATTGCGACCAGGTAAGTGCCAGGTAAGTGGGAGGTTGTCCAACGCTTTCGCGAAGTTCCTTAATTAAATAACCACTTGCCTTCGACACACTTGCCTAGACACCGCAAAAGTCAGATAGGATAAACGGCCGATGCCTGTAACTAGTCCTCTGTCCTATTGAGCGCGAATTCCTTAGGGCTGAGTCTAGTATTTTTTTAATAAACAATGGTCAATGCATATGCTTTTAGTGATTTTTGGGGTCCTGGGAAGGGTGATGAAATCCCCACCCAATCTGAGTTGGTTTCAAGCGCCTTAAGTCCGTATTAATGAATGCAAAGCGGTAACAAATCAACTGCAAACAATTTTTATTTTTTAGCGCGGCGCAAAGAATCCTGCACAAGAACAGTTTATTGGAAGGGGAAAGAGAATTTGCGCAAAGAATGCTGCAGAAAACACAGTTTATTGGAGTCCAGAAGAGTGAGGGAAAGAAGAGAGATACTTACAGGGAATTTGGCACCCTGAGGCCACCAAACGGCCGCGGTTCCGCGGCCTAAGCTTGCTTATGCCGCGGTACCACGGCAGTAATGGGGAGTTGGGGCTTCAGTTTTCTGGTCTGGGCTGTTTTGGTTGTCCTCTGCTGTTTTTAAGACCCTGAATCTGGATTTGCTCACTGAAACTGCTCCAGAATCTTTCTGTAGACCGTTTTATCCGTCTTGAATCTGTCGCGGTGTAGCCGCGAAATATGGGTCTATCTTCCCATGTCTTTGGCACTGAACTCGAACTTCGTGTTATCCTGCACACTTGCACAAAAACTAATCAAAAATAACAAGATGGGTTTTTTTACAATGTATATTTTTTTTTTGTTTTGTTTTTCGGTTAGCCTTATATTCACAAGTTAACCCGAAATTACACAAAGAAATAAACTACCGTCTCCCCGGCAACGGCGCCATTTGATTGGTAGAAATTCTGCGTGTTCATGTTTAGTTAGTTACCGCAATCAAAACGGTTTCGCTTGTAGCTAGCCGGTTGAGTACGGGTCGTACGCAGGGAGATGGGAATCTTTTTCTATGTGCTTTAACGAGTTAAGTCCAAAAGTGCAGATTTGTTTTTGATTAACTAAGTGTTAAAGTGATATGTAAAGAGGGCTTGTTAGGGTTAGGATTAGGTTAGTTTGAGTTAGGAGTCGCTCACTTCTTTCGTTGCCACTCTTAATATCGGTGTTACGGTAATCGGCAACAACGGGGATTAGCACGACTAGGAAGGAACTTGCGAGTATAAGCTAGGCTTTCCTACGCTTAAGTTCTTCCTTTTGGTGCTTGTCCGTCCGTTCTTGGCTCTTAGCCATAACCTCCGGTTAATTCAACCACAACCGGTCTCACTATGGAATCACCGCTATCATGTAGGATAGGGTGCCGTAGGGAGCCGATTGTGGTTCAATTAACGGGAGTCGATTTAAGATGTTGGGCAAGGAAAGAGTGAGAGAGATTTCCTTCTCTCAAACTTCCCTTATCCTACCCTAACAAGTATGGAAACTACTCACACATCATATGTTAGTGTATATGCCCTAGAGGCCATTACTGTATCATACTGGTTTGTATATTACTTAATGGAAGCTTGGGATATTCACCTTGTATATACAATCTTGCTCAAAATAGTAGTATGCTACTTGGTTTGTTTCTGCTTCAATGTGTACATGTGTTTATTTTTGTATATCACTTATGCACATTAGTGGAGCCCTTAGGATCTTTGCTTGATTACCAGCATTGTGATGGCTGTCACACTAGTGGGGCTGGGTAATCTATAAGAACATCCTTATGCAGGTCCCTAGTCGCAGGACTATCGAGACAGGGCATCGATACTCCGGAGTAGACTAGCGCATGCGCTTCTCATCCCAGTGTGGGAGACGGTCGGTCCCACAGCCGTCAGTACGTCGTACTTGAGATAGTATGCGGGTGCTCGTTGGGTTATGAGTACACTGGACAGGACTCGTCGGGAACTGACTAGTTGGTATTATGCCTATCGTCAGTTATCAGTTCCCAGGTGACATGAGTACAGCTTAGTCCGCTGACTTGACACTGTCACTTCGCCTCGAGTGTGTTCCCACCGTACTTTGATCACTGCCCTACCACGGCTCAAAGGAGTCGTGCAAACAGGTAGTGGTTGGGTGCAGTCCCGAAGCACTTGGAGGCAGTGACGGTTAGACATGATTCGTCTCTCCCGGTATTGGGGGTTGACATCGCGCTGTGTCTAGGAGAGCCATTACATGAGTAGTCCCTGGCCAGGGCAAACGAGATATACTGGTAGGCTTCCAGTGTTATCTCAGGGTGTTTTGGGCTTCGCTCCGATACGACTTGTACCGCTATTGGGGGACTGACGTTTACCGCCCCCCAGGCCCGCCATGCGATGTATCAGACGAACAGACCGGACTGTACGGAGAATGTCACATTCAGGCTCAGTAGGAGTTCAGATGGGTTTCTCCTCGTCGGTCTTCTTGTCGGCACTACCTGGGGACCGTTACGCATAGCTAGTGCCGCTTGCGGTCTGTGGTTAAACCCACTGCCAGTGTAGTGTCGAGTCTTTAGAGTCCCACACAGAAAGATTTTCGCCTTTAGGCAAAAGGGTAGAGGTCGCATGGTTTTGCAACAGGTCGCATGGTTTTGCGACAGGGTTCGGTCACATCCATGCACTTGTGCACGTACAGTGTCCGGACAGTTTACACTAGCGGGCTTTGGTTTAAGCCAGATCCTAGTGTACCTTTTGGGATTGGATTTTTCCAGTAGGCATTCGTGTTCCTCGGAATGCGGATGCGGGTGTGTATGCACAGTTGACGGAGAGTCAGAGGCAGAGGATTCTCATTAGGGTTGTTGACCGTTGACTGTTGACTATTGACTTTTTGCTCAACGCTAATGAGAATATGATATGTGATTAACAACTATATTAATTAAGTATTATGGTGACATGGTTGTTGAGGGATTGATTTTGTTGACTTGTTGACTTTGTTGACTTGTTGACTTTTGTTGACTTGTTGACTTTGTTGACCGGTTGACTAGGCTTGACTAGTTGACCATCATTATAACCATAGCTATCATTTCATGGCAAAGACTTTTGCTTGCTTGCTCTTTTGTGCAAAATGAGTGCATGAAATGATATGGCTATGGTTGCTTAAACCATCACATAACACTTGATTGATATGATTTGTTATCATTGTTTTGGATTATGAGAGGGTGAAAGAAAAAAGAGAGGCTCATTCTCACTTGCTCATTCTCTCTCTTGTTCTTGAGCTCTCATACTCTTGCTCTCACCCTCTTCCTCTTGCTCCCTCTCTTGACTCTATGGTTCACTTGTCTCATGAGTTGAGAACCGAGAACCATAGATAAAATCCCATACAAACTCTTCTCTACTCACTCTAGTTCACAAGGTTTAGCAAACCGAGTGAACTAGTTTCTTCAAAGTTCGAAGAAGGAGCCAAAGGTTGGAGCTTTCAGGTGGATCTATCTTCGGCGCAAGGAGACGACGGGAAGAGGCCGATCCGGACCACCATCGGAGTTTGAAGACGAAGGAGTTCAAGACAAGCAAGGTATAAACCCCCTAACCGAGTAGTTAACGACTCCTAATTAGGTTGTTAGTTAGATGTTTAACAAAGATCCGGGTTTTAAGTCCATGTTACCACCTCTAAGAAAATCGTTTTTTATCAAATTCCGCATGCCCGAAAGTACCGGGAGAGGTAGCCTGGACTTACAGTGGTATCAGAGCCTAGTTAAACTCTATCTAACATGTTAGCAAAGTTGCTAGAAGATCGATCAAAGAAAAAGTCCCGAAATGAACCCCGTTTTCAAAGTTGCTGTCGATTTTTTATGTTTTGTAAAAATGATAAATCATGCATCAAAAATCGACTCAGGGTTTTTAAAAGATACTGTAGAAAAATCACCCAGAGATCCCCCTAAACGACTGCGGAAACGCGGCAAAAGCTTGCTATTGCCGCGGTTCCGCGGCCTCCTTGGCCCCTCTCTGGTGTTTCTTTGCTGCAGTGTGGTTGTAAGGGTATTTTGGGAATTTTGGTATGTGTATTTTCAGCCAAGATTTTCCAGAACGAAAATTTATTTTTTGGGGTCCTGAAAATCCGTATTTTTGATCGAACTTCTAAAAGACTTTAGCTGACGGGTTTTTTCTGTAATGTGATATTTGTATTGAACGTCTGCTAATCGCTATATGTCGATTAGTGGGGGTTATACAAATCTGTGATCTGTAATATTGCTGGAATGTGTATATGAATATGTTGGATTGTCGCGGGTGAATAGCCGGGGGTTGTGAGACGAGAGCTTTTCTTTTCTTTCAATTCATGTAAATTTGTAAATTGGTATAATAATTATTTGTATGGCCGCACAACCGGGTCGGGGTTGTAGCCGTCATTGTATAATTTCTTTTTACTGTTTTTGCTCCTAGGATAGACCCATGGAGGGGGTGCACAAACTACCGGGTATGCCGAAGTGCCGAGTGGCCTACTCACGGAGTTGAGGGAGGTTGCTTCGCTTCGGGTACTTGGCGGGTAGTTTGCCGCACCCGTAGGGGTCTTTGGTGGGGTTTTGGCTATTCACCGCGACCGTGTAATCTGCTTTTCGTTACAGGCTCGTACGAATTGCGGATTCCTAGTATATCCAATGTGTTCATCTGTGATCTGAAATGGCTATCATTGCAGTATATCTATATATAATATTATTTAGGCGTTGCTTATGTTTTACAGCCGCGCTAGCCCAGCCCCCGCTCTGTCGTTAGTTAAGTAACCTAACGGGTAATGACGGGGCCCCGTGGCGAATGCGAATGGCATAAGCGTACGTCATATTTTGGTTGTTTTCTGCAATGGTAAGATTAAATGATGGGACGCATTAAAAGAACTAATGCAAGAATATCACGCATTAAAAGAACTAATGCAAGATAATAAACCAAGCAAAAGTCGTTGGAACACTTTCGAAAAACCACTCGGTTCTTTTCAAAACCAACTTTTAAATGCGGAACTTGAGTCACTCCTTTTAAAAGCTATCTCGTTCCATCGACTATATCAAGTTCACTACGTTCACGGTTTTGCCAAAACCATTCGTAGCCCTCCGTCGTTTCACATGAATAGTCAATAGTATTCAAGCTATGTATGTTGGCCAAAGTCAAGGCATAGTGATTGGTAGCTATTGGGTGTTCATGTGTAGCATAGATAGATGCGTTGGTTTGGGACAGTCGTACTGCCATTTTAGCCAAAGTCAAGGGTAGGTACGGTTGGATCCAAATTAACCTGGAGAATGACGGGTAGAACTTGACATGTGACTTATGATATTTTGGCCAAAGTCAAGGTCATAAGAGCATGGGGCAAAAATCCACATCGGGAGTTTCAAAAGAACTGAAACATGCTAGATTTGCATACCACTTGGAGTGTGATGATTCTGGTAGGATTCCTTCAGTTTCGTCACGCGATGATATTTGGATCCCGATCCTACTGTGAGTATATGCTACTCCTCGGGAAATTTCTCACTAAACGATCAATGCTACAAACCTAGTAGGTGCCTAGAAAGGTGTTAGCGGGGCTACGCCCCCAGGGAAAAGAGGTTCTTTAATTAAGGAACTTGGCGAAAGCGTTGGAAAACCTCCCTCGAAGTACCGACACTGGCCTGGCTGAACGGTTAAGCAAGTATTGTGCGGTGGGATTGATCCCGACTAATTCTTCCTTTATGGTTTGAGGAGGGATTCGAGAAACAGTGGGAGCCATCCTGTTTAGACAAACTAAAAACCACTCTAAACTTGCAAGAGCATCATGCTGAGTGTTTCTTCTCTCTCCTAATTGCAGCGACCAATCGACATGACTGGACTTAAGTTACTCCTAGATAAAAACATACTAACAGGGCCAAACTACAAAGATTGGCTCAGGAATGTCAAAATGGCAATCACTTACGACAAGCTGGGGTATCTTCTTACCACCAAAGCTCCCCCTGTCCCTGGTCCCACTTCCAGCGTCGCGGATAAGAAAATCCGTAAGACTTGGGAGATTGATAGCGCGAAGGCCAAGTGCCTCGTACTTGCCTATATGGATAATGAACACCAGAGGAGGCATGAGAATATGGACCTGGAATCCATATTTCTTCATACAAAAGAACTGTATGGAGAGCAATCTCGTATCGCAAGATACGAAGCGTCGAAAAAGTTATTTTCGGCAAGGATGGCCGTCGGATCATCAGTAGCAGAGCACGTGCTTAAGATGATCAGCTACATTGAGGAGCTCGCGGACCTAGGGACCACATTGGAGAGTGAGCTCTATACGGACTTAGTTCTCCAGTCCCTTCCTTCCACTTACGCCCAGTTTATACTGAACTTCAACTTACAAGAAAAAGAAGTTGAACTTTCAGAGCTCCTCAACATGCTGAGGAGCGCAGAGGGCACCCTACAGAAAGGTAGGGAAACATCCACTTTGTTTGTAGGAGGATCATCTTCTTCTAGGTCCAAGGCGAAAGCCAAGGGAAAGAAGAAGAAAGCCCCCGCCAAACCAAGGGGCGGTGTTAGTAAAGTGGATATGAAGGGAAAAGCTAAAGCAACAAAAAAAGCGGGAAAGCTTGTGGATAAGGAAGAATGCTTCTATTGTCATAAGAAAGGACACTGGAAGAATGATTGCACGGCCTGGAAGGCTAGAACACAGGAATTGAAGCAGGTTGCAGCTTCAGCTTCAGGTGTGTATGTTATTGAAAACTGTCTTTCAATAAACTCTACTTCCTGGGTATTGGATACCGGATCAGGATCTCATATCTGTAATTCATTGCAGGCATTGAGAAACCGTAGGGTTTTGAAGGCAGGTGACATGACCCTCAGAGTTGCGAACGGAGCTAGCATGGATGCTAAAGCCGTGGGGGACTATCACCTGGGAATGTCAGATGGACATGTTTTGGTTTTGCGTAATTGTTTTTTTCTACCCAACGCAACTTGTAATATCATTTCTGTATCTTTAGTTTCTAAAGAAGGTTATCAATTTGCGTTTGTAAGCAATGTTGTAAACATTCACCTTAATCAAGTTCTGATTGGGTCAGGTACATTGAGCAATGGTATATACGTATTAAACCAACCACAGATTTTCAACGTCCAGAATACACACAAAAGAAAGTCTCCGGAAATAAATCAGACTTTCTTATGGCATTGTAGACTGGGTCACATCAATGAGAGAAGGTTGACGAAGTTATATACAGAAGGATATTTGAATCCGTTCGAATATCAATCGTATGCCACTTGTCAATCCTGTCTCAAAGGAAAGATGACAAAGACTCCGTTCACTGGACACGGAGTAAGAGCGAGCGAGCTCTTGGGACTCGTACACAGTGACGTGTGCGGTCCAATGTCTACACATGAGCGAAGCGGTTATTCTTACTTCATTACTTTCACGGATGATTTTTCAAGGTACGGTTATGTCTTCTTAATGAAACATATGTCCGAAGCCATTGGAAAGTTCCAGGAATATAAGAATGAAGTAGAAAAACAAACCGGCAAAAGTATCAAGATTCTAAGATCGGATCGAGGTGGAGAATACTTAAGCGCCGAGTTCCTGGACTATTTAAAAGAGAACAGAATTCTCTCTCAGCTTACTCCTCCATACACTCCGCAACATAACGGTGTATCGGAGAGACGAAACCGAACCCTATTGGATATGGTTCGGTCCATGATGAGTAACGCTGAGTTACCGCGATCATTCTGGGGGTATGCGCTAGAATCAGCTGCGTACCTTTTGAACCGAGTTTCTACTAAGACTGTGCCTACCACAACTTATGAGTTATGGAGTGGGAAGAAACCTATCTTCAATATCTGAAGATCTGGGGATGTCCAGCTTTTGTCAAAAAGCAGCATGCGGACAAACTCGAGGCACGCTCAGTACTGTGCAAGTTTGTGGGATACCCAAAGAACACCAGGGGGTATCTTTTCTACCACGCAGAGGAACAAAAAGTCATTGTTTCTCGTAATGCCCACTTTCTAGAACACCAGTTCTTGGAAAAGGAAATTAGTGGGAGCGCAGTAGAACTGGAAGAAATTCCAGAACCACAGACTATTACTGAAAGCTTAGTGGAACCAGAGGGTTCAAAAGAACAGGACATTCCTACGCCACTCCGCAGGAGTAGTAGGCAGTCTCATCCGCCCGAGAGATACTACGGTTTTCTCATAGACGGGGATAGAAAGGATTGCATCATAGATTATGATGAGCCTACTAGCTTCCAGCAGGCCGTTCAGAGCGTTGCTCAGTAAAATGGCTGGATGCAATGCGGACCGAAATGGAGTCCATGTACACCAACAAAGTATGGACGTTGGACATTGCTCCAGACGGGGTAAAACCCGTAGGATGCAAGTGGATCTTCAAAAGGAAGATTGGTGTAGATGGACAGGTTGAGACTTATAAAGCTAGACTTGTTGCAAAGGGTTTCCGTCAAAGACCTGGCTTGGACTATGACGAAACCTTTTCTCCAGTGGCTATGCTGATATCCATTCGGATCCTTCTTGCCATTGCTGCCTTCCACGATTATGAGATCTGGCAAATGGACGTAAAGACCGCTTTTCTAAATGGAAATTTAGAGGAGTGTGTCTATATGGACCAGCCAGAGGGTTTCATTCAGAGTGGGAGCAGCGGAAAGGTGTGCAAGTTGCTTAAGTCCATCTATGGACTAAAGCAGGCATCGCGGAGTTGGAACATCTGCTTTGATGAGACGGTCAAAGAATTTGGCTTTATCAAAAATCCAGATGAACCATGCATCTATAGTAGATTTGTAGCGAGAACTGTAGTATTCCTCGTTTTATACATGGATGACATTCTCTTAATAGGAAATGACATTTCTATGCTACAATCTGTCAAGGGGTTCTTGTCGCACAGGTTCTCCATGAAAGACCTGGGTGATGCCTCATACATCCTTGGGATCCGGATCCATCGTGATAGATCCAAGAGGATATTAGGACTTTCACAGTCCAGGTATATCGACACTATACTGAAGAGATTCAGTATGGAAGATTCCAAGCGCGGTAACCTACCGGCTTGTCACGGGATCACCCTCTCTAAAGAGATGTCTCCCAAGACTGATTTGGAGAAGGATCGCATGTCTATTATACCCTACGCTTCTGCGGTAAGCTCTATAATGTATGCGATGTTGTGTACCAGACCGGATGTAGCTTATGCACTGAGTGTGGTAAGCCGGTATCAGTCAAACCCTAGGGAGAAACACTGGATAGCGGTAAAGAACATTCTCAAGTACCTAAGAAGGACTAAGGAGATGTTCTTGGTGTATGGCGGAAAAGACCTCCAGATCGAGGCCTTTGCTGACTCCAGCTTCCAGAGTGACAAGGATGATTCCAAGTCCATGTCGGGTTTTGTCTTTACCCTCAATGGAGGGGCGGTGTGTTGGAAGAGTTCCAAACAGGAAACCGTTGCAGACTCGACGATGGAAGCGGAATACATCGCTGCATCTGATGCCGGAAAAGAAGCCGTCTGGATGAGGAAGTTCTTGAAAGAACTTCAGGTGGTTCCGTCCATTGTTGATCCAATACCTCTGTATTGCGACAACAACGGGGCTATAGCTTTAGCGAAGGAACCCAGGTCCCATCAGAAATCCAGACACATCTTAAGGCGGTATCACCTGATCAGGGAGATCGTGGATCGCCAGGAGATCGAGGTTCGGAGAGTCGCTTCAGAAGATAACACTGCAGATCCATTCACCAAGGCCTTGCCCCAGACTCAGTTCGAGCGGCTGATCGAGATGATAGGTCTTCGATACGCCAGTACATGGCCTTAGTGCAAGTGGGAGATTGTTAGTGTATATGCCCTAGAGGCCATTACTGTATCATACTGGTTTGTATATTACTTAATGGAAGCTTGGGATATTCACCTTGTATATACAATCTTGCTCAAAATAGTAGTATGCTACTTGGTTTGTTTCTGCTTCAATGTGTACATGTGTTTTTTTTTGTATATCACTTATGCACATTAGTGGAGCCCTTAGGATCTTTGCTTGATTACCAGCATTGTGATGGCTGTCACACTAGTGGGGCTGGGTAATCTATAAGCACATCCTTATGCAGGTCCCTAGTCGCAGGACTATCGAGACAGGGCATCGATACTCCGGAGTAGACTAGCGCATGCGCTTCTCATCCCAGTGTGGGAGACGGTCGGTCCCACAGCCGTCAGTACGTCGTACTTGAGATAGTATGCGGGTGCTCGTTGGGTTACGAGTACACTGGACAGGACTCGTCGTGAACTGACTAATTGGTATTATGCCTATCGTCAGTTATCAGTTCCCAGGTGACATGAGTACAGCTTAGTCCGCTGACTTGACACTGTCACTTCGCCTCGAGTGTGTTCCCACCGTACTTTGATCACTACCCTACCACGGCTCAAAGGAGTCGTGCAAACAGGTAGTGGTTGGGTGCAGTCCCGAAGCACTTGGAGGCAGTGACGGTTAGACAGGATTCGTCTCTCCCGGTATTGGGTGTTGACATCGCGCTGTGTCTAGGAGAGCCATTACACGAGTAGTCCCTGGCCAGGGCAAACGAGATATACTGGTAGGCTTCCAGTGTTATCTCAGGGTGTTTTGGGCTTCGCTCCGACACGACTTGTACCGCTACGCCCCCCAGGCCCGCCATGCGATGTATCAGACGAACAGACCGGACTGTACGGAGAATGTCACATTCAGGCTCAGTAGGAGTTCAGATGGATTTCGCCTCGTCGGTCTTCTTGTCGGCACTACCTGGGGACCGTTACGCACAGCTAGTGCCGCTTGCGGTCTGTGGTTAAACCCACTTCCAGCGTAGTGTCGAGTCTTTAGAGTCCCACACAGAAAGCTTTTCGCCTTTAGGCAAAAGAGTAGAGGTCGCATGGTTTTGCGACAGGTCGCATGGTTTTGCGACAGGGTTCGGTCACATCCGTGCACTTGTGCACGTACAGTGTCCGGACAGTTTACACTAGCGGGCTTTGGTTTGAGCCAGATCCTAGTGTACCTTTTGGGATTGGATTTGTCCAGTAGGCATTCGTGTTCCTCGGAACGCGGATGCGGGTGTGTATGCACAGTTGACGGAGAGTCAGAGGCAGAGGATTCTCATTAGGGTTGTTGACCGTTGACTGTTGACTATTGACTTTTTGCTCAACCCTAATGAGAATATGATATGTGATTAACAACTATATTAATTAAGTATTATGGTGACATGGTTGTTGAGGGATTGACTTCGTTGAATTTTGTTGACTTGTTGACTTTGTTGACTTGTTGACTTTTGTTGACTTGTTGACTTTGTTGACCGGTTGACTAGGCTTGACTAGTTGACCATCATGATAACCATAGCTATCATTTCATGGCAAAGACTTTTCCTTGCTTGCTCTTTTGTGCAAAATGAGTGCATGAAATGATATGGCTATGGTTGCATAAACCATCACATAACACTTGATTGATATGATTTGTTATCATTGTTTTGGATTATGAGAGGGTGAAAGAAAAAAGAGAGGCTCATTCTCACTTGCTCATTCTCTCTCTTATTCTTGAGCTCTCATACTCTTGCTCTCACCCTCTTCCTCTTGCTCCCTCTCTTGACTCTATGGTTCACTTGTCTCATGAGTTGAGAACCAAGAACCATAGATAAAATCCTATACAAACTCTTCTCTACTCACTCTAGTTCACAAGCTTTAGCAAACCGAGTGAACTAGTTTCTTCAAAGTTCGAAGAAGGAGACAAAGGTTGGAGCTTTCAGATGGATCTATCTTCGGCGCAAGGAGACGACGGGAAGAAGCCGATCCGGACCACCATCGGAGTTTGAAGACGAAGGAGTTCAAGACAAGCAAGGTATAAACCCCCTAACCGAGTAGTTAATGACTCCTAGTTAGGTTGTTAGTGTAAGTCGATGTAGTACACCCCAGTACTTGTGGGGAGGCGGAATTTTCAAAAACGATCAAGTTTAAAGAACGAACATCGACTAACCGCTTGAATCGAAGCTAAACTATAAATAACCGTACACCTCTAACTTGAGGGATTATACCAAATGAAACTAGTCCTTCGTCTTTACGATCTCCTTGTTCTCCTCGGCCTTCTCTATGTAGTAGACGATCCACCCGAGAGCAAAACTCCAAGCTACACCTCTAACTTGAGGCAACTAATCTACTTTGATTGCTAATCAAAGAAGAAAGGATGATATAGAGTGAAGGTGATGGATGTTTAAGTCTAACTAATCCTTTGATCTCAACACATGAGGATTAAGGATTAGTCTCTTGAAGATGAGAGCTTGAGGAGAGAGAATGTGAGATAAGATAATGAGATGAGAGAGAGTGTATCATAATATATTATGAAGCATTCTTATTTTTAGAATAATGAATAATAGAAATGAATAAGCATGCTTCATAAATGCAAAATGGTGATTCATTAAGCATGTGTCATTATCATTTATGGTGCAATAATGATAATGATGAATCACCCTCATGACTCACAATCTTATCCAAAGTAACCTCCTTAGTCACATCTTCTAGAAGCTTCTCGCACAATTACGAGAACGCCCCTCCGATCCGCAAAAATACGGAAAAACTTTAGACTGTAAAAATCCAATAACCGGATACCAGTAACTGGCTTAAACCAAAGCCGACTGGTAAAAACTGTCCGAAAGTCGTACAAGCGTAAACGCACGTATGCGTCCGAACCCTTTGTCGCAAAACCATGCGACCTCTATATCGTTTCGCCTGGAGTAGGAAACTCTCTGTGTGGGACTCTAGAGACTCGACTACTACGCTGGCAGTGGGTTTAACCACAGACCGCAAGCGGCACTAGCTGTACGTAACGGTCCCCAGGTAGTTGTCGATAAGAAGGTCGATGAGGAAACCCATCCGAACTCCTACTCAGTCTGATGTGACAATCTCCATACAGTCCGGTCCGTTCGTCCAAGACTATCGCATATCGGGCCTAGGGGGGCAGCAAGCGTCAGTCCCCTAATAGCGGTATAAGTCGTGTCGGAGGGAAGCCCATTACACCCTGAGAAACTACTGGAACCTACCAGTAAATCTCGCTTGCCCTGGCCAGGGACTTTGCGTAATGGCTCTCTGACACAGCACGATATCTACTCCCAATACCGGGAGGGACGAATCCTGTCTAACCGCCACTGCCTCCAAGTGCTCGGGACTGCACCCAACTGCTACCTGTTTGCACGACTCCTTTGAGCCGTGGTAGGGTAGCAATCTAAGAACAGTGGGACACACTCGAGGCGAAGTAGCAGTGTCAAGTCTGCGGACTACGCTGTACTCATGTCACCTGGGAACTGCTCACTGACGACTGGTATCAAACCAACCAACAGTTCCCCTGTGAGTCCTGTCTGGTGTACCCGTAACCTAACGACCACCTGCATACTATCTCCAGTACGACGTACTGACGGTTGTGGGACAGACCATCTCCCCAACTGGGATGAGAAGCGTACACACCAGTCTACTCCGGAGTATCGATGCTCTGTCTCGATAATCCAACGACCAGGGACCTGAATAAGGATGTGCTTGTAGACTACCCAGCCCCCACTAGTGTGACTGCCATCACAACGCTGGTAGAAAAGCAAGATCCTAAGAGCTCTATCAATACGTACACTTACATATTAAGATAGAAAAACCAAGTAGCATACTACCATGTTTAGCAAGACTGTTATATACATGTGAATATCCCAAGCTTCCATTAAGTAATATACAAGCTAGTATGATACAGTAATGGCCTTCTAGGGCATAAACACTAACAATCTCCCACTTGCACTAGGGCCATGTACTGGCATATCGCAGACCGATGATCTCGAGTAGCCTCTCGAACTGAATCTGAGGTAGGGCCTTCGTGAATGGATCAGCAATGTTCTCTTCAGTAGCAACTCTCCGAACCTCGATCTCCCGACGATCAATGATCTCCCTGATCAGGTGATACCGCCTCAAGATGTGTCTGGACTTCTGATGGGACCTTGGTTCCTTCGCTAAAGCTATAGCTCCGTTGTTGTCGCAATACAGAGGTATTGGATCAACTATGGTAGGAACCACCTGAAGTTCTGTTAGGAACTTCTTCATCCAGACAGCTTCTTTTGCGGCATCGCAAGCAGCTATATACTCCGCTTCCATCGTCGAGTCAGCAACGGTGTCCTGCTTGGAGCTCTTCCAGCACACCGCCCCTCCATTGAGGGTAAAGACATAACCCGACATGGACTTGGAATCGTCCTTATCACTCTGGAAGCCGGAATCAGCAAAGGCCTCCAACCTGAGGTCTTTTCCGCCGTAAACCAAGAACATCTCCTTAGTCCTCCTCAGGTACTTGAGAATGTTCTTTACTGCTATCCAGTGTTTCTCCCCTGGGTCTGACTGATACCGGCTTACCACGCTCAGTGCGTAAGCTACATCTGGTCTGGTGCACAACATCGCATACATTATAGAGCCTACCGCAGAAGCGTAGGGTATAATAGACATGCGTTCCCTTTCCAAATCAGTCTTGGGAGACATCTCTTTGGAGAGGGTGATTCCGTGACAAGCCGGTAGATTACCGCGCTTAGAATCTTCCATACTGAATCTTTTCAGTACAGTGTCGATATACCTGGACTGCGAAAGTCCCAACATCCTCTTGGATCTATCACGATAGATCCGGATCCCCAGAATGTACGAGGCATCACCCAGGTCTTTCATGGAGAACCTGTGTGACAAGAATCCTTTGACAGATTGTAGCATAGGAATGTCATTTCCTATCAATAGAATGTCATCCACGTACAAGACGAGGAATACGACACTTCTGGCCACAACTTTACTATATATGCACGGTTCATCTGGATTTTTGACAAAGTCATATTCTTTGACTGTCTCATCAAAACAGATGTTCCAACTCCGCGATGCCTGCTTTAGTCCATAAATGGACTTAAGCAGCTTGCATACTTTCCCGCTGTTCCCACTCTGATTGAATCCCTCTGGCTGATCCATATAGACGCTCTCTTCTAAATTTCCATTCAGAAAAGCCGTCTTTACGTCCATCTGCCAGATTTCATAATCATGGAAGGCAGCAATAGCAAGAAGGACCCGAATGGATTTGAGCATAGCCACTGGAGAAAAAGTTTCGTCATAGGCCAAACCAGGTCTTTGACGAAAACCCTTTGCAACAAGTCTAACCTTATAGGTTTCCACCTGTCCATCTACACCAATCTTTTTCTTGAAGATCCATTTGCATCCTATGGGTTTTACCCCATCTGGAGCAAAGTCCAAAGTCCATACTTTGTTGGTGTACATGGACTCCATTTCGGTCCGCATTGCATCTAGCCATCGTACCGAGTCGCCGCTCTGGATGGCCTGCTGGAAGTCAGTAGGTTCATCATCATCTATGATGCAATCCTCTCTATCCCTATCTATGAGAAAACCGTAGTATCTCTCAGGCGGATGAGACGGCCTACTACTCCTGCGGAGGGGTGCGGGAATGTTCTGTTCTTCTTGAACTACCGGTTCTACCAAACTTTCAGTATTAGTTTGTGGTTCTGGAATTTCTTCCAGTTCTATTTCGCTCCCACTTGATTCCTTTTCTAAAAACTGATGTTCTAGAAAATGGGCATTACGAAACAAACACCTTTTATTCCTCTGCGTAATAGAATAGATATCCCCTGGAGTGCTTTGGATATCCCACAAACTTACACTTTACTGATCGTGCCTCGAGCTTGTCCACATGCTGCTTTTTAACAAAAGCTGGACATCCCCAAATTTTTATATACTGTAGATGGGGTTTCTTCCCGCTCCACATCTGATATGGAGTGGTAGGCACAGTCTTGGTAGGAACCATGTTCAAAAGATATGCCGCTGATTCTAGCGCATAACCCCAGAAAGATCGCGGTAACTCAGCATTACTCATCATGGATCGTACCATATCCAATAGGGTTCGATTCCGTCTCTCCGATACACCGTTATGCTGTGGAGTGTATGGAGGAGTAAGCTGAGAGAGAATTCCTTTCTCTTTTAGGTAACCAAAGAACTCGGCACTCAAGTATTCACCACCTCGATCAGATCTTAGTGTCTTAATACTTTTGCCGGTTTGGTTTTCTACTTCATTCTTATACTCTTGGAATTTCTCAAAAGCCTCGGATTTATGTTTCATCAGATAAATGAATCCGTATCTTGAGTAATCATCCGTGAAAGTAATGAAATAGGAAAAACCACCTCTCGCATGTGTAGACATTGGACCGCATACATCGCTGTGTATGAGTCCTAAGAGCTCGCTCGCTCTTACTCCTTGTCCAGTAAATGGAGTCTTTGTCATCTTTCCTTTGAGACAAGATTGACAAGTGTCATAAGATTGATATTCGAACGTGTCCAAATATCCTTCTCTATGCAACTTAGTCAACCTTCTCTCATTGATGTGACCCAGTCTACAATGCCATAAGAAAGCTTTATTTAAATCTGGAGACTTTCTTTTTAGTGTGTTCTGGACATTGAAAATTTGGAGTTGGTTTAAAACATATATGCCGTTATTTAGAGTACCGGACCCAATCAAACCATGATTAAGGTGGATGTTAACAACATCTCTTACAAACGTGAAATCATAACCTTTATTTGATAACAAGGAAACTGATATGATACTACAGGTTAAGCTTGGTACAAAATAACAGTTATGCAAAACCAAAATATGTCCACTCGTCAATCCTAGGTGATAATCCCCGACGGACGCAGCTCCCACGCTAGCTCCGTTAGCAACCCTGAGGATCATATCACCTTCCTTCAGCACTCTACGGTTTCTCAGTGCCTGCAATGAATTGTAAATATGAGATCCTGATCCGGTATCCAATACCCAGGAAGTAGAGTTGATTGACAGACAATTCTCAATTACAAACACACCTGAAGTCGAAGCCACAGCTTGCTTCGGTTCCTGGTTCTTGGCATTCCACGCCTTGCAATCCTTCTTCCAGTGCCCTTTCCTGTGACAATGGAAGCACTCATCCTGGCCAACTATCGGTACTGCTTTCTTTTTCTTTCCCTTCCCTCCCACCTTACTAACACCTCCTCTAGGTTTGGGTGCGGCCTTCTTCTTCCTTCCTTTGGCCCTAGCCTTGGACCCGGAAGAAGATGAACCGCCAACAAACATAGCGGGTGTTTCCCTTGAATTCTTTAAGGTGCCCTCTGCACTCCTTAACATGTTCAGGAGTTCCGGAAGTTCAACTTCTTTTCTTTGAAGGTTGAAGTTCAGGATAAACTGGGCGTAGGTGTGAGGAAGGGACTGGAGAATAAGGTCTGTATAGAGCTCATTATCCAAAGTCGTCCCAAGGTCTGCGAGCTCTTCAATATAGCTGATCATCTGTAGGACATGTTCACCTACCGATGACCCGACAGCCAACCTCGCTCGAAACAAGTTCTTAGAGGTCTCGTATCTTGCTATACGAGATTGCTCTCCATAAAGTTCCTTTGTATGGAGAAATATGCCATCTAGGGACATATCCTCGTGCCTCCTCTGATGTTCATTGTTCATCGAGGCAAGCACGATGCACTTGGCTCTCGCGCAATCTAAATCCCAGGTTTTGCGGATTTCCTTATCCGCATTACTGGATTTGGGACCAGGGACAGCAGGTGCCGTAGCGGTGAGAACGTACCCCAGTTTGTCATAGGTCAAAGCCATTTTGACATTCCGCAGCCAATCTTTATAGTTTGGCCCCGTCAGTATATTCTTTTCTAAAAGTAACTTAAGTCCAGTCATTTTCAGGGTCGCTGCAATTAGGAGAGAGAGAAGAAAACACTTTAGCATGATGCTCTTGCAAGTTTAGAGTGGTTTTTAGTTTATCTAAACTGGATGGCTCCCACTGTTTTTCGAATCCTTCCTCAAACCATAAAAGAAGAATTAGCCAGGACTATTCTCACCGTACAATACTTGCTTAACCGTTCAGCCAGGCCAGTGTCGATACTTCGAGGGAGGTTTTCCAACGCTTTCGCGAAGTTCCTTAATTAAATAACCTCTTTTCTCTGGGGGCGTAACCCCGCTGACACCTTTCTGGACACCTACTAGGTTTATAGCATTGATCGTTAAGTGACGAATATCCTGATAAGTAGCATATACTCACAGTAGGATCGGGATCCAAATATCATCGTATGATAATGTTGAAGGAATCCTACCAACATTCATCAAACTCCAAATGGTATGCATCTCTTTGCAAATTTCAGTTTCTTTAGAAATTCCCGATATTTATTTCTGCCCCATGCTCTTATGACCTTGGCGTTAGGTCAAAATGTCATAAGTCACATGTCAAGTTCTACCCATCATTATCTTGTCAATTTGAACCCATCCGTATATATCCTTGACGTTCGGCCAAAATGATAATACGACTGTCCCAAACTAACTACATCTACCTATGCAACAAATGAATACCCAGTAGCTACCAAACACTATGCCTTGGCGTTAGGTCAAAATACATAGCTTGAATACTACTGAATACCCAGATGAAATGACGGAGGGCTACGAATGGTTTTGGCGAAACCGTGAACGTAGTGAACTTGATATAACCGAAGGAACCTGATAGCTTTTAAAAGGAGTGGTTAAAGCTCCGCATTTAAAAATATCTGTTTTAAAAATAACCGAGTGGTTTCTTTTAATTTGTTCCAACGATTTAAACTTTGGTTTGTTTTACTTTGCATTATGGATAATGCGTCCCATCATTAACCTATCATTGCAGAAAACAACGAAAATACAACGTCCTCTTATGCCATCCGCATTCGCCACGGGGTCCCGTCATCACCCGTTAGGTTACTTAACTAACGACAGAGCGGGGGCTGGGCTAGCGCGGGTGTAAAACATAAGTGACGTCTAAATAGCTACAATATATATAGATATTTTACATTCGTCTGACGCAATGATATTCATTCCAGAACACAGATAAACAATATTGGATTTGCAAGCAATCTGTATTTCTTTTGAGCCTGCAAGAAAAGATAGATTACACAGTTGTGATGAATAGCCGTTACCCCACCCTCGACCCCTACGGGTACGGCAAACTACCCGCCCGGCAGTTTGTGTACCCCACCTTGGGTCAGTCCTAGGAGCAAAAACAGTAAAATGAAATAATACAACGGTGGCTACAACCGCAACCTGGATGTGCCCCGCAAAAATAATATTACAACAAATTTACATTTACAACAAATGAATTAAACAATAACCCATTGCAAACCCCGGCTATACACCACAACAGTCCAATACAGTTTATATGCACAAACAGATATAACCATTACAGAAATGTGCAACCCCCTGCCAACCGACATACTAGTAGTTAGGGGAAGTTTACGAACACATTAAACAATCACAGATATAATCCAATATGCAAATACTGTACAATTTCGATCGATTAAACAACATCAATATTGCTCCAAAATCTGCTCTGTTAAATTGTAACCTGAGAAAATATTAAATATTCCAGAAAACCCCAAATTTAACAGAGAAGCAACAGAAGAAAACTGGGTTCCTAACTCGCCAACTCGGCGGCGGAACCGCGGCGACTCAGAGGCTGAGGCCGCGGTTCCGCGGCGAGTTAAGCGATTTAGGCGACTGTTTTTCTTGGGTGTTCTACTGTGGTCATTTCAAGCTTTCTGCACTCACCTGAAAAATTTTTGGACATCATTTAAATTCCGACAGAAACTTGCATTTTTTAGGGTTTTCCGGCTTCGTTTTTCCGTTCGAAATTCGTACAAATTTGCAATCAAGTTATTTATTGTTTAGCGAGGCTCTGATACCACTGTAAGTCGATGTAGTACACCCCAGTACTTGTGGGGAGGCGGAATTTTCAAAAACGATCAAGTTTAAAGAACGAACATCGACTAACCGCTTGAATCGAAGCTAAACTATAAATAACCGTACACAAAGTGTTTCTTAACTATTGTGTTTAGGGATTATACCAAATGAAACTAGTCCTTCGTCTTTACGATCTCCTTGTTCTCCTCGGCCTTCTCTAGGTAGTAGACGATCCACTCGAGAGCAAAACTCCAAGCTACACCTCTAACTTGAGGCAACTAATCTACTTTGATTGCTAATCAAAGAAGAAAGGATGATATAGAGTGAAGGTGATGGATGTTTAAGTCTAACTAATCCTTTGATCTCAACACATGAGGATTAAGGATTAGTCTCTTGAAGATGAGAGCTTGAGGAGAGAGAATGTGAGATAAGATAATGAGATGAGAGAGAGTGTATCATAATATATTATGAAGCATTCTTATTTTTAGAATAATGAATAATAGAAATGAATAAGCATGCTTCATAAATGCAAAATGGTGATTCATTAAGCATGTGTCATTATCATTTATGGTGCAATAATGATAATGATGAATCACCCTCATGACTCACAATCTTATCCAAAGTAACCTCCTTAGTCACATCTTCTAGAAGCTTCTCACACAATTACGAGAACGCCCCTTCGATCCGCAAAAATACGGAAAAACTTTAGACTGTAAAAATCCAATAACCGGATACCAGTAACTGGCTTAAACCAAAGCCGACTGGTAAAAACTGTCCGAAAGTCGTACGTGCGTAAACGCACGTATGCGTCCGAACCCTTTGTCGCAAAACCATGCGACCTCTATATCGTTTCGCCTGGAGTAGGAAACTCTCTGTGTGGGACTCTAGAGACTCGACTACTACGCTGGCAGTGGGTTTAACCACAGACCGCAAGCGGCACTAGCTGTACGTAACGGTCCCCAGGTAGTTGTCGATAAGAAGGTCGATGAGGAAACCCATCCGAACTCCTACTCAGTCTGATGTGACAATCTCCATACAGTCCGGTCCGTTCGTCCAAGACTATCGCATATCGGGCCTAGGGGGGCGGCAAGCGTCAGTCCCCTAATAGCGGTATAAGTCGTGTCGGAGGGAAGCCCATTACACCCTGAGAAACTACTGGAACCTACCAGTAAATCTCGCTTGCCCTGGCCAGGGACTTTGCGTAATGGCTCTCTGACACAGCACGATATCTACTCCCAATACCAGGAGGGACGAATCCTGTCTAACCGCCACTGCCTCCGAGTGCTCGGGACTGCACCCAACTGCTACCTGTTTGCACGACTCCTTTGAGCCATGGTAGGGTAGCAATCTAAGAACAGTGGGACACACTCGAGGCGAAGTAGCAGTGTCAAGTCTGCGGACTACGCTGTACTCATGTCACCTGGGAACTGCTCACTGACGACTGGTATCAAACCAACCAACAGTTCCCCTGTGAGTCCTGTCCGGTGTACCCGTAACCTAACGAGCACCTGCATACTATCTCCAGTACGACGTACTGACGGTTGTGGGACAGACCATCTCCCCAACTGGGATGAGAAGCGTACACACCAGTCTACTCCGGAGTATCGATGCTCTGTCTCGATAATCCAACGACCAGGGACCTGAATAAGGATGTGCTTGTAGACTACCCAGCCCCCACTAGTGTGACTGCCATCACAACGCTGGTAGACAAGCAAGATCCTAAGAGCACTATCAATACGTACACTCACATATTAAGATAGAAAAACCAAGTAGCATACTACCATGTTTAGCAAGACTGTTATATACATGTGAATATCCCAAGCTTCCATTAAGTAATATACAAGCTAGTATGATACAGTAATGGCCTTCTAGGGCATAAACACTAACAGTTAGTTAGATGTTTAACAAAGATCCGGGTTTTAAGTCCATGTTACCACCTCTAAGAAAATCGTTTTTTATCAAATTCCGCATGCCCGAAAGTACCGGGAGAGGTAGCATGGACTTACATCATAATGAAAAGAAAATAAAACAAAAGAGGAAGATAGAAAGAAAGAGATTAGAAGATAACAACTAGTTATTTGCGATCTCACCTTGGCAAGGATCAAGCGTAAGCATCATGGTTGTTTGAGGATAAAGGAAAAGAGAAAAGAAAGAAACAACAATAAATAACAACAACTACTTATCAATTAACGATTACAAGCGATTAACATAAAAAGAGCAAGACAAGTATAATAACAAAATGAACTTCTTTATTCATCATTCTTCACTCACAAAAGCTCACTACAAGTTTTTCAATGGAGAAGAGATGAGAAGAGGAAGAAGAACAACAAGTATTCTAAATCCTAAAAAATACAAGATTAAGCACTCTTGGCTTCACAAGGTTCTGGGCTATTTATAGGCAGGGAATTGGAATTCTAAGGCAAAATTCTGCCTCAACATAAAAGGACCAAAACACCCCTGAAATACGACACTATGAAGAGCCAGAACGGCCGCGGATCCGCGGCCTATACCCTCTATTGGCGGCGGATCCGCGGCCTATACCCTCTATTGGCCGCGGATCCGCGGCCCTATAGGAAAGTTGGGGCATGGGCTTTTTTGTACTCCCCTGGTCTGCTGTGCCCATGAGTTTGGTATATGATTTTTCTCAGATTTTCTTCACGATTTTTCCAGAATTTCTGTTGAGCAAAAAGTGATTTGATGTGGATCTTTTTGTCATGATTTCCTCGAACTCCGCGTAGATTTCTTGGATCTTGTGTTGCCATTGAGCCTTGTGCATGAAAATGACATTGATTTGCCATTTTGTCTCTTAAACTGGTGTGTGGCAACAGACGGATAAAGTGCGGAGATCCGTATTTTATCTGTGGTTGGTAGGAACCCGGATTTTGTCGTGTTTTTCCATGAATTTCACCGTTTAGAGCCAAGAACCTGTATCCTGCAATTGACTAGCAAACACGGCTCAAGAGTACCTACCGATATGCAATGTGATAAAAATTGGGCGGTATAAAAATGCAAAAATCAGATATGAACAGTTGTTTGCCGGACGGCAAATATTTGGTTTTGAATATCCGTTATAATGCACCAATTTCAAATTGATATATCTATACGTTTATTTTTATAAACTGAGATATAACTTTTTGAAATTATGTCAATGACATTTACCTATATCAGTGGATGGTTAGGTAAGGAGCATTAAACAGCAGTGTAATTTTTCTTAACCATAAGTATAGTTTTTAACCTACGACACACAGGGAATGAGTTATTAGACTCAGGGGACTTATACAGAGTATTGTATGTTGTCCAGTGTCCATTAGGACAGAGGGGTTAGTACTCGTACTACATTCTGTTTACTTGTGACTTCTCTAGTTCTTAGACATGTGTTTCGTAGAAATGCAAGGTCTATGTTTTTAGAAGTTATAGGTATAAGAAAAAAGTAGAGAACCAGGTGTTGCAAGTATCAGGATTCTTCAAGGTGATCGAAGATGTAGATACTTGTGTATGGTATTCAGTTGATAGTAATGATTAAGAGAACTTGCTTCTCTTTCAGGTTACTCATAATTGGTAGCACTCCTAAGTTGAGTAATGCTGATCGGCATCTCTCCATTTAATTGACATGCACTGGAGACAGCTGCATGATTTGAATCTGGTTCCAATTAAATCAGTGCATCTGTTTCTATATTGGATATAGAATAGTTCGTATCTTAACATTGTTAAGGTACGGGGAGTTGTCCGGCTTATGCTTAAAACCAGACTCTGGAAAACTCAAAGCACGTTTCTGTAATGGCTGTTTGTGGGTTGACCCAGGCTATAACGAGAGTTGACTTTCTACCATCTGGAAGATCAATAGTGATATTTTTCTTGACTCGCCACAGTTTTAGTAAAATGGATTTTTTCAGAAAACAGTAGTGGGAGTATGGTAGAACTGAATGTGATTCCAGAACCGCAAATGATTACAGAAAATTTAATAAGAACCTAAAGATTCAATCTGGATTGACATTCCATTGGCCACTCCGTAGATATGGTGGGTAACCTCAGGCACCCGAGAGGTACTCCGGTAGCCTCAAGGACGGTGACAGGGAGGTTCTTGTTTACCCAGTCTTGACACTACTGTTGTTCCAGGCTATGAGACCCGGCAGGAGGATGAGTATAGCGTCATTCTGAACTAGCTTTAGAAGTGCACGTATATATGACTCTACCAGTGGGTTGTCGTAGTCAATGGGAGCAGCGGAAGCATAGTGGACAAGTAGCTTATGTCTATTTATAGACTCAAAGCTTATATAGCGGAGCTAGATTGTCTATTTCTGATGTGACAGTCATAGGTTTGACTTCATCGGAATAAGAGATGGATCTATTAAGAAGGTAGTAGGGTGTGATGTCCTGGTATTTGGATGACATACATAGAGTAGGAAGTTATATTCCTATACTACGATCGGTTATACTTTGGTTGTCACACAGTGGTTTCTCCACATAGGACATGGATATTATATAAAATATTCTGGTTACTAGATCTATGGTTTTAGATCTAGATTTGGTAGTTTCCCAATCTGGGTATTTAGACAGCATTCTAAAGGTGTCTTACAGACTAAAGGGGAGAGGGATGTACATGATTGGCAGATCACTTACTTAGGCAATTGAGTTGATCATGAGATGTTAAGTACCACACCAGATGTTGTTTTTGCATTAGATGCAATATGTTGAAATTAATCTAGTTCGGGAGAAACGATCGGAAGCAGTTTTAGAACATAAGTGGAAGTTCTAGGGAAATGATAACGGCATCCTCCTTCGGGAGACGGTTATCATTCAACGCTTCCAAGGTGACCTAAATGACAGAGTGACTGTTAGAGTTATAGTTTTCCCTCTGACGAGGGGCAGTATTTTGGAAAGGTGGTCCAAGCGGATACTGAGGGAAGCATGGCGCAGGATACTGATTAGTTTAGTTGACGATACAGTCTAAAAAGTTTGGATTTAGAGTTCATTTTTGAACTAGGTCCCATCAGATATCCAGACATATTCTGAGACAGGTATTGCTCATTTTGGGAGATGGCTTTCGCCACGAACTTGAGATAAAGAGAGACATAGAAAGAAACATCTGAGCTGATCCACCAGCTGAGGCTATTTCTCGAACGCAATAGTTTCACAAACGAGCTTTGTGGGATTGATTAGTAGAGCAGTTGGGTGTTCGGTATCATACGGGCTGTGAGTATGCGACATCGCAATAATTAGCCTTAAGTGAAAGTGGTAGATTGTTGGATATAGTGCCCTCAGAGTCAATTATTGGATCACAGGCACGTGATTGCAATGATTGAGGGAGGACTTATACCGGTAGGACAGTCTTACTCGAGAGGTTTGTATACTATCTGGTTTGTCTTTATCATCGTGTACATGCTTTAGGTGATATTGTGGTTCACTATTACACGTTGATGGAGAATAGTATGCTACCATGGTTTGTCTTTATCATCGTGTACTGCTTTAGGTGACCTTACAGGTCGCTATTGCACGCTGATAGAGCCCTTAGGATTCTTGCTTGACGACCGGCAGTATGATGGAGATCATATACGTAGGAGCTGGGGTCAATAAGCACATCCTTAAAAGGTCCCTAGTCGTGGGAGTTTCGAGACTGTGCATCGATACTCCATTAGTAGACTAGTGTATACAGTCGAGACCCCGACGAGGGGCGTTGGCCGGTCTCACAAACCATTGGTGTCAGTTGGTTCACCTAATATGTATACAGGTGCTCATTGGGTTATGAGTACACCGGACAGGACTCGCCGGGAACATGCTAGTTGGTATTATACCCGACGTCAGATAGCAGTTCCCTGGTGACATGTGTACAGGTTAGTTCATCGACCTGAGATCATCATTTGTCTCGTGTGAGTTCCCACTGTGCTTTGATTACTACCCTACCATGGCTAAAAGGAGTCGTGCAAACAGGTTTTAGTTAGGTACAGTCCCGAGCCACATGGAGGCAAGTGAGCGGATCGGCAGGGGATTCGTCTCTCCCGGTATTGGGGGTGAGATCGCGCTGTGTCTAGGAGAGCCATTACACAAAGCCCTCGGCCGAGACAGGAGATTTACTGGTAGGTATTCCAGTAGTATCTCAGGGTATTCTGGGCTACACTCCGACACGACTTGTACCACTTTTGGGAGTTTGACTTTTACCAACCCCCTAGGCCCAACATGCGATGCTCATTGACGAACGGACCGGACTGTACGGATATTGTCACTGACAGGCTCAGTAGGTTGTCAAGATGAGTTCGCTCATCGACCTCCCTTTTGGTCAATACCTGGTAGCCCGTTACGTACGGCTAATACCTCTGATGTGTTAGTGGTTAAATCCACAGCCAAAGTATTGACGAGTCTTTAGGTCCTCACAGACAGTTTCTCAAGTTTCGGGCGAAACGTTGTAGAGGCCGTATGATATATGGCCGGGTTCGATCATATACGGTCGGTATTGCACGGATAATGATCAGACGGATCGTACTAGTGGGCTTTGGTTTAAGCCGGATCCTTGTGTTAGATTTGTTGTATTACTTTAGTCTCGTCGCATTCGCATTCGGTCGGAATGCGGATGCAGGTATGTATATACAGGTGAGGGGTATCCTTGGGATCCGTCAAGAGTTTACTTTAGAGGCTGTCGTATCTTTTTATTGTTGCAAACATTTGGATAAATGTTTATCAATGGAAATTATGAGCTAGAAACCATCATTTTGTGAATTAAATGATACATGTACTTCATGGGTGAGTCATGGTATCATTTCTTGTGCAAATGTCACATTATGAGATTTATTCGAGTGATGAAATGAGAGCAAGAGAGAGAGAGGCGGCCAAGGTGATGGTGAGCTCTCATATTATTCTTCTCACTCTCTCTCATTTCATCAGGAAAAAAAAAACAAAAGAAAATAGAGAGCCTCTTCTTCTTCTTCTTCCTCTAGCTCATGACTTCCATTAATGGCAACACCTTCAACCTCCACCCAAGCAATGAATACAGGAGACAAAGTGATCACAAACATTCTCTACAACACCTTGGACACATCGGCTAGCACACTTCGTGCCCGAGTTGCTTCGGATGAAGCGGGTGCCCGTAAAAAGACTCGAAGATGTGGTGCCCTTTTCGACGAGGAGATCGAGACCTGAGATGCCGCGAGGAGCTTGGGATGGCGGCCGAAGACCGAAGGACATGGATCGATCGGTATAACTTTCTATCCCTTCTCTAGTTTGCTAGTTGTAGATTAATGGGTCGATCCGGGTTTTAAGCATACGATAGCGTCGGTTTTCAAGTTAAGAAAAATTTTCGTTTCCTCATTTTGGCCTCAGAAAGACGGCCGGGGCGCTACCGTAGACTTACATATATTATATATATGAGATATATGTTATATTGCAGATTTCGTTTCAAATGAGATGCTTGTGAAGCATAATTAAAAATGGGACTTCATTAATGAGATTAATGAAACTAAAAGAAACCTAAAGTTGTTGTAGAAACTTGTTTAAAAACTGCTAGCTCTAGTTCTTGCTTTGCATAGCGGTGTTCCTTGTAGAACATGCTGCACCTTATTCGATAAGGAAAGAGCCGAGATCCCTTCACCGGGAGTGACCACTTTAGTGAAACTAGCAGATGCTACAAACTCGGTTTGTCTTTTAATTGTTTCTATAGTTTTTGCTTTGCATAGTGATATTTGTGAAATATCCTGCACCTTATTCAATGAGAAAAGAGCCGACGATACCTTCACCGGGAGTGACCTCTTTAGCAAAACTAGAAAAGGCCTAAAAAACATTCCATTAAAAATCACTCGATTCTACAACGATATCAAGTTCATTACGCAAAGGGTTTTCTTAAAAACCCGTCGTAGCCCTCCGTCATTTAAGATAAATACTACTTAGTATTCGTGCTGCGTTTGTTGACCTTAGCCAAGGTGTACTGTGCGGTTAGTGCTTATCTGTATAAGCATATGATGCGATTGAGTTAGGGTAGTCGTGCGACTTAGTTGACCTTAGCCAAGGGTCGTGCTGGTGGGTTTAATTCATTCGGGAAATGACGGGTTGAACTTGGCTAGCACTTATAATTTGTTGACCTGAGCCAAGGTCATAAGTTGCTATGGGCAAAATATTATCGGGAATTTCAAGTGTTGAAATTTGCAATGAGATTGCATACCTTCTATGAGATAGTTGAATCCCGATACCTGCTGTGTGTAAGAGTTACTCCTGGGAGAGTTTTAGACATTACAATTAGCCGATAAGGTAGGTGTCTAGAAAGGTGTTAACGGGGTTACGCCCATGGGAAAACGAGTTTTATTTTAATTAGGTCCGTGCGAAAGCACGGGGAACCTCCCTCAAAGTACCGGCACTGGCCTAGCTGAAAGATTGGCGAACTTATAGGGTGTAACTAATCCCGGCTAGTCTTTCCTTTTTGGGTTTGAAGGAAGATTTGACTAAAACAGTGGGAGACATCCTGATTAGATAAATTGATAACCAATCTAATCTTGTAAAAGCGCACGCTAAGTGTTTTCTTCTCTCTCCCTCCTGGTTACGACTATGTCACGCCTTAATCAAGATAATAAAACGGATGTATTGACCGAACCCGCTTGTTATACTGCGCTAAGGAACGTTGGTCCCGCTCCATCTTGTAATTGTTATAAGACAGAGCAGGAAATAGGGGATTACCAGAATCCCCGTGCCACCCAAACAAAGAAAGTGCATGCTGATGCATCATCTTCGGGTGTGTTCATTACCGAGAACAGTTTCTCAGTGTCCTTTACGTCCTGGGTATGAGATACCGGATCAGGATCCCACATATGTAATTTATTACATGGGCTACGGATAGGTAGAGAACTGAGAACGGGTGATAAATTTCATGAGATAGAAACGGTGCAAGTATTGCAGCCAAGTCTGTTGGTAGATATCACCCTGTATTACCAGAATACATTGATTCTGAACGAATGTTATTAGATACCGAACCTGATATATAACATCATATCAATCTCTTTATTAGTAAAGAAGGATATAATTTTGTATTGTTGAATAATGTTTTGAACATTTCCTATATCAAGAGTTGATCGGTTCAGGCACGTTATCTAAAAGCATAGACGTTCTAAATCAAACCACAGTTCTTAGTATACAGAACACACGCAAGAGGAAGAGTTCAGAAATGAACGAATCCTCCTTGAGGCATTGTAGACTAGGTCATATCAATGCGACCCGAGTAGTTGAAGTTACATACAGATGCATATTTAAATTAGTTTGAATTTACATCTTGTGAAACTTGCCGGTCATGTCACGGAGATAATATGACCATAGCTCCGTTTATTAGAAACAGAGAAAGAGTTAGTGAACTCTTGGGATTGATACATGCTGATGTATGAAGGTCCCCTGTCTATACATGCCAGGACCGGTTTTTTGTACTTCATTACATTCACTGATAATCTCTCAAGATTCAGACATATGTTCCTGTTGAAACACAAGTCCGAAACTTTTGAGATAATCACAGAATATAAGTTAGAAGTAGAGAACTAAAAACGGGTATAAGTATTATGTCCTTTGACGTGATCAGGGAGGAGAATACTTGAGCACAGGATTCCTCGACTATTTTAAAGGAGAATGAGATTCTCTCTCAGCATTACTCCTCCATATACACCACAGCATATCGGTGTATCGGGGCGGAGCAATCACACCCTATGAGACATGGTGTGCTCTATGATGAGTACTATTTAGTTTCCTATTTCCATTTGGGAGTTATGCACTTGTGAAGCTGCATACCTATTGAATAGGCTTCAAATCAAATCAGTTGCCAACCACTTCATATGTGATATGGAAAAGGGAAGAGCCCATATCTTAAGTTTATTAAGATTTGGGATTGTCCGGCCTATGTCTAAAAAGCAAAATCCGGACAAGCTCGAGGCAAAATCAGATCTGTGGATGTTTGCTGGATATCCCAAGCATTCGCAAGGGAATATCTTCTACCTAACCGAGGAACAAAAGATGTTTTGTTTCTCAGCATGCCACCTTTGTGAAAGGGAATTTCTTATGAAGAAATTATTGTTCATGAGGTAGAACTGGAAAGAATTCCAGCTATACAAACTGCAGCTGATGATTTGGTAGAACAAAAGAATTCAATAGTTTCCAACGAACTTCAGCCTCTCCGCTGATCTAGTAGGGTTACTCACCCACCTGAGAGATACTTCGGTTTTCTCTATGACAGTGGGAGCGAGGATTGCATCATGAAATGATGACCCAACTAGTTTCTAGCCGGCCATCAAGAGTGGGACTCTATAAGAATGGCTGGATGCTTAGCGATTTGAGATGGAATCTTTATACACCAACAAAGTATGGACTTTGGTCGCTTTATCTGAAGGGCTGAATCCCCATCAGGAGCAAGTATATCTTGAGAAGATTACTTGGTGTACATGGAAAAGTTGAGACTTTCAAAGCTATGCTTAAGTCCATCCAGATCCTACTTGCCACGGCTACATACCATGACTACGATATCTGGCAGTTAGGTGTCATGACTGCTTTTCTAAATGATGATTTGGAAGAGAGCGTCTATAAGAAACACAGCTAGAGGGCTTCATAGACAGTGGGAGTAGTGGAAATATGAGCAAGATGTTTTATGTGATAAATCAGGCATCGCGGAGTTGGAACGTCTGTTTTGATGTTGTAGTCAAAGAGTTTGACTTCATCAAAATGGTAGATGAACCTTGTATATACAAAAAGATAGTAAAGAGTATAGTGGTGATCCTTGTAGAATACGTGGATGACATACTCTTGATAGGGAAGGAGTTTCCTATGCTACGCTTGGTCAATCTCCTCTTATCATAGTGATTCTCCATATAGGATCAAAGCGATACCTCCTAAATCCTGGGTTATGGATCTTTGAGATAGATCTAATTGGATGTTAGGATTCTCACTAGGTGTAGCGAGATGGTATCAATCGATCCTGGGGAGAATTACTGGAAAGGTTGCAGAGTGATAAGGACGACTGAATGTCAGTCGCGGGCATTGTCTTTACCCTCAGTGGAGGGACGGTATGTTGGAAGAGATCGAAGCTAGATACCGTGACTTACTAGACTATTAAAGGCAAGATACATCATTACCAAGGATGCTACCAAAGAGGCAGTCTGAATATATATAAGTACATGAGATGAACTTCGTTCCTACCATTGTGTGACAATGGAGTTGTGGCTTATGCCGAGGAACCCCCATCCCATCAGAAATCCAGATATAATTCTTAGGCAGCATCACCTGATCATAGAGATGGTTGATCTCCAGGGAGATCGAGCTTAGGAGAGTAGACACAGAGGACAACAGCGCGGATGAACTCACAAAGGCCTTTTTCCCAGTAGAGACTATTATGAGATGGTTGAGTATGAGATACTTCAACCACAGCTAATTGTTGGGTATGCGATACCATAACAGATGGCCCTAGTGCAAGAGGGAGATAGTTAGTTATATGTATGCCCTAGAGGCCATTACTATACATACGATGAATATTGTAGTGCATGCTTGGATATATATAGGGAGGACTTTCTTGCTCGACATGATAGTATGCTATTTGGTTACTCTTTATCTTAACATGTACTCTGATTGTCACTATGTTACATGTTGATAAAGCCCTTAGGATGAGTACTTGACTTCCAGGACTATGATGCAGATCATACTAGTGAGGACAGTGTAGTCGCCAAGTACATCCTTCAAATGTTTCTAATCGTGGGTGTACCGAGACAGGGCATCGATACTCCAGAGTAGACTAGCGCATGCACTTCTTGACCGATATGATGGGCGATGGATGTGTTAGTTATATGTATGCCCTAGAGGCCATTGCTTTACATACGATGTATATTGTAATGGATGCTTGGATATATATAGGGAGGACTTTCTTGCTCGACATTATAGTACGCAGTCTGGTTGTACTTTATCTTAACATGTACTCTGATTGTCTCTATGTTACATGTTGGTAAAGCCCTTAGGATATGTACTCGACTACTGGGACTATGATGAGATCATACTAGTGGGGCCATGGTAGTCGACGAGTACATCCTATAACTGTTCCTCATCGAGGGTGTATCGAGACAGGGCATCGATACACCAGAGTAGACTAGCGTATACGCATCTTAACCCATATGATGGGCGATGGATGATTCCATATCCATCGGTGTTTGACATCAAAGAAGGTGTATGGGTGCTCAGTAGAGACTGGGTACACTGGACGGACTCGCCGGGAACTCCCAGATGGTATTATACCTCACGTCAGATAGCAGTTCTCCGTTGACACTGGTACAGAGTAGTCTGTTGACCCGAGATCGTCAGAGAGTCTTGTGCGATTCCCACTGTGCTTTGATTTCCATCATACCACGTCGAAGAGGGCGTGCAAAAAGATGGCTTTTGGGTACAGTCCCGAATCACATGGAGGCAATGAGCGATAGGAGGGGATTCGTCTCTTCCGGTATAGGGAGTTGATGTTGCGCTGTATTCGATTGGCTATAACTGAATATCCCTGGCCAGGGTTGCTGAGATTATTTGGTAAGTGTTATCAGTAGTTTCTTGAACTATTATAGACCTCATATCGACACGACTTATCAAGCTACTGGAGTCTGACGTTTACCACCCCTAGGCGAGATATGCAACATATCAGACGACGAGACCGGACTGTACGGGAGTGTTACTGATTGGATTCGTAGGAGAATGTACAGGCTTGGTTGTTGGTCTTCTGAGCACTCAATACCTGGGTGGCTGTTACGTTTGTTAGGTATATATATGCCCTAGAGCCCTTACTGTACATATGATGTATATTGTAGTGGGTGCTAGGACATGTATAGGGAGGACTTTCTTGCTCGGCATGATAGTACGCTATCTGGTTGCTCTTTATCTTAACATGTACTCTGATTGTCTCTATGTTACATGTTGATAAAGCCCTTAGGATATGTACTCGACTACTAGGACTATGATGAGATCATACTAGTGGGGCCATGGTAGTCGACTAGTACATCCTATAACTGTTCCTAGTCGAGGGTATATCGAGATAGGGCATCGATACACCAGAGTAGACTAGCGTATACGCATCTTGACCCATATGATGGGCGATGGATGATCCCATATCCATCGGTGTTTGACATCAAGGATGGTGTACGGGTGCTCAGTGGAGATTGGGTACACTGGACGGACTCGCCGAGAACTCCCAGATGGTATTATACTTCACGTCAGATGGCAGTTCTCCGGTGACACTGGTACAGAGTAGTCTGTTGACCCAAGATCGTCATAGAGTCTTGTGTGATTCCCACTGTGCTTTGATTTCCATCATACCACGTCCAAAAGGCTGTGCAAAAAGGTGGCTTTTGGGTACAGTCCCGAATCACATGGAGGCGATGAGCGATAGTAGGTGATTCGTCTCTCCCGGTATAGGGAGTTGATGTTGCGCTGTGTTCGATTGGCTATAGCTGGAAATCCCTGGCCAGGGTTGCTGAGATTTACTGGTAAGTGTTACCAGTAGTTTCTCGAACTGTTATAGACCTCATATCGACACGACTTATCAAGCTACTGGAGTCTGACGTTTACCACCCCAGGCGAGATATGTGACATATCAGACGACGAGACCGGACTATACGGGAGTGTTACTGGTTGGATTCACAGGAGAATGTACAGGCTTGCTTGTTGATCTTCTGAGCGCTCAATACCTTGGTAGCTGATACGTTTAGCTGACCGCTTGCAACTTGTGGGTGTTTGATATGATCATCACCTACTGCCGGCGTAGTGACGATTCTTTAGAGTCCTACACAGAGGTTTCTTGGCACAGGCAAAACGGAGCAGGAGCATATATGTGATATGTGCGGGACCGAGGATAATGCGGTATGTGATACCGTATTTTATTCTCACGATATTTGATATCGGCCGGGTCATCAGATCACGTGTTGATTCGATGAATCGGTATGGATAAATTTTAGCCGGTTATATGCAATATAGCCGGATTGTCGGATCAAGTATTGATTCGATAATTTAATGTATAATAATATATATGATATATTAAATTACATTAACTAATATTAGCTCACTAAAAGATTCTTTTTCTCACTCGGGTAATACATTGATATATGTTAATTGTATTATTTTATTTTGTTACAATAAATATTATATATGTGATATGTAATATTGTAACATGATATGATAACTAATGCAACATGTTAAGTAGAGTTTAAACATGATTAGGGTTTGGATTAGGGTTAAGACTTCTAGTTGATTCTAGAAGCTTTTCTTTTGTTTTGTGAAAGATATTTTGTTATGACTCATGCTTTAACCTAAGCCAAACCCTAACCCTAGTTAATTCTCTACATGGGTTTAGTTGACCATGGTTGCATTAATCATCATATTTATCTCTTTTCATTATTCATCACACAAGGGATTCTATGATATTCATCTTCTTCTTTCTTCTTAGTTCCTTCACGGAAAAAGCTTACTAGCTTTTTCCAAGTGATGAAAATATGTGAGAAAAAATTTATAAATGAGAGCAAAAATCCTACTTCATCATTCTCATCTATCCTTTCCCTTTAGATGAGAGTGTTCACTTCATTTAGTAAGTGTTAGCTTGTGTTAATGAAACTTCAAGGTAGATCATCTATGTTATCGAAGATCGGAAGCAAGGTTGCATCATTCTCTTCGTGAAGCCTCTCGAGAGTCCGGAACACGATGATCGCAGCGAAGGGACCTCAACACGGAGCTTAAGAAGTGAAGGACCGGATCTACAAAGGTTGTAATCCCTCTCACTTAGTGTTAAAGTGTTTAACATGTTAGTTTTCGCCTAAACCCTAGTTTAAAGATCCGGTTTTGGGTCGTTCGGCACGGCTAAAATTTTAATCGGGCATGGTTGATGCCTCGTAGATCCTTGTGCGCGTGCTTAGCAACCCTACAGTGGTATCAAAGCCAAGCTAGAGCTTTAGGCGAAGTCTAGACGAAATTTAAAGTCCGATCGAACCCGGAAACCCCGATGTTTACCCTTCTCTGTACATTTTTCAAAACTGTGGTTTTTTATGAATTAAAAATGCTCAGAAAAACAAGCAGGAAAAACTAAGAATTACTGTGAAGTACGGTCTACTAAGTCGCTCACTTGACCGCGGAACCGCGGCCAAACCACGGGTTTGGCGGCGGTTCCACGGCCAAAATTTAGAATTAGTCCCTCATATTTCATATATTTATTCTTAGGTCCTTTCTTGGCAATTTTTTCTGGGAATTTTTTAATTCCACTCAAGTGTTGAGTTTTCTAAGGTTGTATTGGGGACTCGTTGATTCGATCGGATAATTTAATTTTGTTTAGTTTGTCCGGATAATTTTTAGAAACTGTTAAAAAGTTCGAACGGATATCAATAACTCACTTTTTCCCCAGTCGGAAATTTTTTCAAAAGTTAGATTTTTTCTCGAGTTTAAGAACGTTCTAGATCGTGCAAGTAATGCGGTGGACCCTCTAGAAGACAAAAAACCTTAACTCGATTATGTGACCGTCTTGTACTGCCTCTAAACCTTAGGGTTTGCGGCAGTACGGCATGCCACATGTGAGGCGTTGGCTTGACCCTTCTACGGCTGGACCATTGGTACTGTGGCATGTGATAGAAGTTTTTAAACTGATTTCAAGTGTTGAGATATATTGGGGAAATCTTGGGTGTTTGATTATTCGATCGAAAAGTTTAACATTGTCTATTTATCTGGATTGTGATACAATATTTAGAATACACAAGTAGTTATGAGATAACTAATTTGAATGTTATAAATCTAGCAGTTCAGTCTCAGATGATCGGCTGCCACGGAATTTTGATATGATCAAAAGTCCGTCGCAATCACGTAGCGTACGCGGATACTCGCCGGATAAACTTAATAGACAGCCACGCCCAATAGCCCCGACCAAGTGACTGTAGGAGAACCCCGTCGCCAAAAGCATCCGTTCAGATGCTCGCGGCAGCGGTGTTCCGCCTTAGTGCACTTCATCGACGGCATCCAGGGGTGCGGCCGTCTACTAAAGTTTGCGACGAGCATTCGATCAAATTGTCGGGAATCTTGTTGAATTGCCCGACTTGATATTGAAAAGAGTTTTCGATAAAGAGACTAAAATGTGGGGTTTATAATTGTTAGGCATGCGATTTCTAAGGAATTCATTTGGTTAGGCTTGCGATGTCTAAGGAGGTTGCGGATTCCAACTGTTGTAGTTTTACACTTTCTTTTCTGTGACCGTAAGCGTAGTATGTGGTGTATCGCCGGCTTCGTTGCTATACATCAACGACAATCGGGATACGCATACTTGCTTACGTTGATGATATGAGATATTATGTGTTATTGTGATTTGTTATATTGGATCGTCGCGTTTTGAATAGCCGGGGGTTTTATGTGAGATGAGAGTTTTTCTTTTTCATTCATGTAAAATTCAATTGTTTGTAATATTCTTTTATTGGGGCACTTCCGGGCTGAGGATGATGTCACCATTGTATATTATTTACTTTTCCGCATTAGGTAGACCCAAGGCAGGGAGCACAAGTAACCGGGTTCTATGGTCCAGTAGGAGACCATCTCGAGGAGTCGAGACCGGGTCTCCTAACCCTAGAATTGGCGGTGTTGCTTACCGCTCTCGTAGGGGTCTAGGGATGTGGGTTTGGCTATTCATCACGACCGTAGAATCCGTGTTTTATACAGGCTCGTATTGAAAACACGGACGTCCTAGTATATCCAATATTTCATATATGTTCTTCTGCTGCAATGTTCTGTGATGAGATCATATTACTGCCTGAGACGAATGTTTTATATTATATATATGAGATATATGTTATATTGCAGATTTCGTTTCAAAAGAGATGCTTGTGAAGCATAACAAAATGGGACTTCATTAATGAGATTAATTAAATAAAAGAAACATAAGATGTTGTTGAAACTTGTTTAAAAACTGGTAGCTCTAGTTCTTGCTTTGCATAGTGGTGTTCCTTGTAGAACATCCAGCACCTTATTCGATAAGGAAAGAGCCGAGATCCCTTCTCCGGGAGTGTCCTCTTTAGTGAAACTAGCAGATGCTACAAACTCGGTTTGTTTTTTGATTGCTTACATAGTTCTTGCTTTGCGTAGTGGTATTTATGAAATATCCTGCACCTTATTCGATGAGGAAAGGGCCGACAATCCCTTCACCGGGAGTGACCCCTTTAGCAAAACTAGAAAAGCCTTAAAAACACTCCATTTAAAAATCACTCGATTCTACAATGATATCAAGTTCATTAAGCAAAGAGATTTCTTAAAAACCTGTCGTAGCCCTCCGTCATTTCAGATAAGTACTACTTAGTATTCGTGCTGCGGTAGTTTGGCATTCGTCAAGGCGTAGTGTACGGTAGCTAACTAGCATTTATCTTCTTATGCATATGATGCAGATTGGATTAGGGTATTTGTACGACGTTGTTTGGCATTCGTCAAGGGTCATGCGGGTGGGTTTAATTCAATCAAGAAATGTACGGGTTGAACTTGACTAGTGGACTATGGGTTGTTTGGCATTCGTCAAGGTCATAGAACGCTAGGGGTAAAATATTATTGGGAATTTCAAGTGTTGAAATTTGCAATGAGATTGCATACCTTCTATGGGATAGTTGGATCCCGATACCCGCTGCGAGTAAGAGTTACTCCTGGGAGAGTTTTACACATTACAATTAGCCGATCAAGTAGGTGTCTAGAAAGGTGTTAACGGGGTTACGCCTCTGGGAAAACGAGGTTTACTTTATTTAGGTCCGTGCGAAAGCACGGGGAACCTCCCTCAAAGTACCGACACTGGCCTGGCTGAAAGATTGGCGAATTTGTAGCGTTTAATTAATCCCGGCTAGTCTTTCCTTTTAGGGTTTGAAGGAAGATTTGATTAAAACAGTGGGAGACATCCTGATTAGATATATTAGATAACCAATCTAATCTTGCAAGAGCATACGCTGAGTGTTTTCTTCTCTCTCTCTCCAGGTAGCGACCATATCACGCCTTAATCAAGATAATAATACAGATATATTGCCCGAACCCGCTTGTTATACTGAGCAGGGGAACGTTGGTCCCGCTCCAACTTATAATTGTTATAAGACAGAGCAGGATATAGGGGATTACCAGAATTCCCGTGCCGCCCAAACGAAGAAAGTGCATGCTGATGCATCTTATTCGGGTGTGTTCATTACAGAGAACTGTTTCTCAGTATCCTTTATTTCCTGGGTATGAGATACCAGATCAGGATCCCGCATATGTAATTTGTTACATGGGCTACAGAGAGGTAGAGAACTGAGAACGGGTGATAAGTTTCATGAGACAGAAAACGGTGCAAGTGTTGCAGCTAAGTCTGTTGGTCACTGTCACCCTGTATTACCAGAATACATTGATTCTGAACGAATGTTATTAGATACTGAACCTGATGTACAACATCATATCAGTCTATTTATTAATAAAGAAAGAATATAATTTTGTATTGTTGGATAATGTTATGAACATTTCCTATATCAAGAGTTGATCGGTTCAGGCACGTTATCTAAAAGTATTGACGTTCTAAATCAAACTACAGTTCTTAGTATACAGAACACACACAAGAGGAAGAGTTCAGAAATGGACGGATCCTTCTTGAGGCATTGTAGACTAGGTCATATCAATGCGACCCGACTAGCAGAAGTTACATTAAGATGCATATTTAAATTTTTTTGAATTTTCATCTTGTGAAACTTGCTGGTCGTGTCACAAAGATAAGATGACCATAGCTCGGTTTATTAGAAACAGAGAAAGAGTTATTGAACTCTTGGAAGGTCCCCTGTCTACACATGCCAAGATCGGTTCTTTGTACTTCATTACATTCTCTGATGATCTCTCAAGATTCAGACATATGTTCCTGTTGAAACACAAGTCCGAAGCTTTTGAGATATTCACAGAATATAAGTTAGAAGTAGAGAACCAAAATACGGGTATAAGTATTATGTCCTTTGATGAGATCAAGGAGGAGAATACTTGAGCACGGAATTTCTGGACTATTCTAAATGGAGAATGAGATTCCCTCTCTCAGCATTACTCCTCCGTATACACCATAGCACGATGGTATATCGGGGCAGAGCAATAGCACACTACGAGATATGGTGTGCTCTATGATGAGTACTACTGAGTTTACTATTTCCTTTTGGGAGTTATGCACTTGAGAAGCTGCATACCAACTGAATAGGTTTCATATCAAATCAGTTGCCTACCACTTCATATATGATATGGAAAGGGAAGAGCCCATATCTTAAGTTTGTTAAGATTTGGGGTTGTCCGGCCTATGTCTAAAAGCAAAATCCGGACAAGCTCGAGGCAAGGTCTGTTATGTAGAACTTGAAAGGTTCCAGCTATACAAACTGCAGCTGATGATTTGGTAGAACCAAAGGATTCAATAGTTTCCAACGAACCTCAGCCTCTCCGCCGATCTAGTAGGGTTCCTCACCCACCTGAGAGATACTTCGGCTTCTCTATGACAGTGGGAGCGAGGATTGCATCATGAGATGATGACCCAACTAGTTTCGAGCTGGCCATCAGGAGTGGGACTCTGTAAGAATGGTTGAATGCTTAGCGATCAGAGATGGAATCCTTATACACCAACAAAGTATGGACTTTGATTGCTTTATCTGAAGGGTTAAATCCCCATCAGGAGCATGTATATCTTGAGAAGATTACTTGGTGTACATGGAAAAGTTGAGACTTTCAAAGCTATGCTTAAGTCCATCCAGATCCTTCATGCCACGGCTACATACCATGACTACAATATCTGGTGGTTGGGTGTCATGACTGCTTTTCTAAATGATGTTTTAGAAGAGTGCGTCTATAAGTACACAGCCAGAGGGCTTCGTAGACAGTGGGAGCAGCGGAAACGTGTGCAAGATGTTTTATATGATAAAGCAGGTATCGCGGAGTTGGAACATCTGTTTTGATGTGGTAGTCAAAGAGTTTGACTTCATCAATATGGTAGATGAACCTTGTATATACTAAATGGTAGTAGGGAGTATGGTGGTCCTCGAAAAGTACGTGGATGACATACCCTTGATAGGGAAGGAGTTTCCTATGCTACGCTCGGTCAATCTCCGCTTATCACAAGGATTCTCCATATAGGATCAAAGTGATACCTCCTAAATCCTGGGTTTTGGATCTATGAGATAGATCTAATTGGATGTTAGGATTCTCACTAGTTCTGGTGAGATGGTATCAATCGATCCTGGGGAGAATCACTTGAAAGTTTCCAGAGTGATAAGGACGACTGAATGTCAGTCACAGGCATTGTATTTACCCTCAGTGGAGGGACGGTATGTTGGAAGAGTTCCAAGCTAGATACCGTGACTTACTAGACGATTAAAGGCAAGATATATCGTTACCAAAGATGCTACCAAAGAGGCAGTCTGGATAGATATAGGTTCATGAGATGAACTTCGTTCCTACCATTGTGTGACAATAGAGTTGTGGCTTATGCCAAGGAACCTCCGTCCCATCAGAAATCAAGATATAATTCTTAGGCAGTATCACCTGATCATGGAGATGGTTGATCTCTAGTGAGATCGAGGTTAGGAGAGTAGACACAGAGGACAATAGCGCGGATCCACTCACAAAGGCCTTTTTTCCCAGTAGATACTTTTATGGGATGGTTGAGTATGAGATACTTCAACCGCAGCTAATTGTTGGGTATGCGATACCACAACAGATGGCCCTAGTGCAAGTGGGATATTGTTAGTTATATATATGCCGTAAAGGCCATTACTGTACATACGATGTATATTGTAGTGGATGCTAGGACATGTATTGGGAGGACTTTCTTGCTCGACATGATAGTACGCTATCCGGTTGCTCTTTATCTTAACATGTACTCTGATTGTCTCTATGTTACATTTTGATAAAGCACTTAGGATATGTAGTCGACTACTGGGACTATGATGAGATCATACTAGTGGGGCCACGGTAGTCGACGAGTACATCCTATAACTGTTCCTAGTCGAAGGTGTATCGAGACAGGGCATCGATACACCAGAGTAGACTAGCGTATACGCATCTTGACCCATATGATGGGCGATAGATGATCCCATATCCATCGGTGTTTGACATCAAGGATGGTGTACGGGTGCTCAGTGGAGACTGGGTACACTGGACTGACTCGCCGAGAACTCCCAGATGGTATTATACTTCACGTCAGATGGCAGTTCTCCGGTGACACTGGTACAGAGTAGTCTGTTGACCCGAGATCGTCATAGAGTCTTGTGTGATTCGCACTGTGCTTTGATTTCCATCATACCACGTCCAAGAGGCCGTGCAAAAAGGTGGCTTTTGGGTACAGTCTCGAATCACATGGAGGCGATGAGCGATAGGAGGGGATTCGTCTCACCCGGTATAGGGAGTTGATGTTGCGCTGTGTTCGATTGGCTATAGCTGGAAATCCCTGGCTAGGGTTGCTGAGATTTACTGGTACGTGTTACCAGTAGTTTCTCGAACTGTTATAGACCTCATATCGACACGACTTATCAAGCTTCTGGGGTCTGACGTTTACCACCCCTAGGCGAGATATGCGATATATCAGACGACGAGACCGGACTGTACGGGAGTGTTACTGATTGGATTCACATGAGAATGTACAGGTTTGCTTGTTGATCTTCTAAGCGCTCAATACCTGGGTGGCTGTTACGTTTAGATGACCGCTTGCAGCTTGTGGGTGTTTGATATGATCATCACATACTGCCGGCGTATTGACGATTCTTTAGAGTCCTACACAGAGGTTTCTTGGCTCAGGCAAAATGGAGTAGGAGCACATATGTGATATGTGCGGGACCGAGGATAATGCGGTATGTGATACCGTATTATATTCTCGCTATATTTGATTTCGGCCGGATCATCAGATCAAGTGTTGATTCGATGAATCGGTATGGATAAATTTTAGCCGGTTATGCAATATAGCCGGATTGTCGGATCAAGTGTTGATTCGATAATTTAATGTATAATAATATATATGATATATTAAATTACATTAACTAATGTTAGCTCACTAAAAGATTCTTTTTCTCACTCGGGTAATACATTAATATATATACGATATATGTTAATTGTATTATTTTATTTTGTTACAATAAATATTATATATGTGATATATAATATTGTAACATGATATGATAACTAATGCAACATGTTAAGTAGAGTTTAAACATGATTAGGGTTTGGATTAGGGTTAAGACTTCTAGTTGATTCTAGAAGCTTTTCTTTTGTTTTGTGAAATATATTTTGTTATGACTCATGCTTTAACCCAAGCCAAACCCTAACCCTAGTTAATTCTCTACATGGGTTTAGTTGACCATGGTTGCATTAATCATCATATTTATCTCCTTTCATTATTCATCACAAAAGGGATTCTATGATATTCATCTTCTTCTTCCTTCTTAGTTCCTTCACGGAAAAAGCTTACTAGCTTTTTCCAAGTGATGAAAATATGTGAGAAAAAATTTATAAATGAGAGCAAAAATCCTACTTCATCATTCTCATCTATCCTTGCCCTTTAGATGAGAGTGTTCACTTCATTTAGTAAGTGTTAGCTTGTGTTAATGAAACTTCAAGGTAGATCATCTATGTTATCGAAGATCGGAAGCAAGGTTGCATCATTCTTTTCGTGAAGCCTCTCGAGAGTCCGGAACACGATGATCGCAGCGAAGGGACCTCAACACGGAGCTTAAGAAGTGAAGGACCGGATCTACAAAGGTTGTAATCCCTCTCACTTACTGTTAAAGTGTTTAACATGTTAGTTTTCGCCTAAACCCTAGTTTAAAGATCCGGCTTTGGGTCGTTCGGCACGGCTAAAATTTTAATCGGGCATGGTTGATGCCTCATAGACCCTTGTGCGCGTGCTTAGCAACCCTACAACGTTTAGCTGACCGCTTGCAGCTTGTGGGTGTTTGATATAATCTTCACCTACTGCCGGCGTATTGACGATTCTTTATAGTCCTACACAGAGGTTTCTTGGCTCTGGCAAAATGGAGTAGGAGCACATATGTGATATGTGCGGGGCCGAGGATAATGCGATATGAGATACCGTATTCTATTCTTGCGATATTTGATATCAGCCGGGTCATCGGATCAAGTATTGATTCGATGAATCGGTAAATAAGATATTAGTTGGTTATATGCGATATAGCCGGATTGTCGGATCAAGTTTTGATTCGATAATTTAATGTATAATAATATATTTGATATATTAAATTTCAATAACTAATATTAGCTCACTAAAAGATTCTTTTTCTCACTCGGGTAATACATTGATATATATGCGATATATGTTAATTGTATTATTTTATTTTGTTAAAATAAATATAATGTATATGATATATAATATTGTAACATGATATGATTACTAATGCAATATGTTTAGTGGAGATTAAACAAGGTTAGGGTTTGAATTGGGCTAGTTCTTTCATGAAGATTCTAGAAGGTTTTTCTTTTGTCTTGAGTTAAGATATTATGTTGATATTTATGTGTGACTCATTCTTAACCCAAACCAAACCCTAGCCCTAGTTAAATCTCTACAAAGGTTTAGTTAACCATGGTTGCATTATTCATCATTATTATCTTTTTATTATTCATCACAAAAGGTTTTAATTCATTATTCATTCTTCCTTCTTCTTTCTTTAATGGAAAAAGCTTTCTAGCTTTTTTCCAAGTGATGAAAATGAGTGAGAATAAGAAAATAAAAGAGAGCAAAAATCCTACTTCATCATCATCCACATCTACCCTTTCCATTTAGATGAGGGAGTTCACTTGTTCACACCATAATATTGTATTATTATATTCCCCATTCTTATTCGTTTTATAAATAAACATGTACTTTTGATGCATGTCTGCTACATATTACAGGTTACGGGTTCTTGGACAGAAAACAGTGAAAAAGACAAAAGATGATAGAAAAAAGGGATTTTGACCAACAAATAGAAGGATCTTAATCAAGTCTACACAAAAGATCAGTACAAGGCAATGCAAGGTCCACGATTACAAAGAAAATGGTTAAAAGTCTACAGCAATTGTTCACTGGAGATCTGGAAAAAATAGAGAAGCCAAATTGAATAAAGATCCAAAGAAATAAAAAGCCCAAGAAGCCCAGAATCAGTTCCAAAATTTCCAGACATAAAATTTTACCAATGCTTGTAGTCTACTTTGACTAGGTCTTCCTTAGGATATTTTGGTAAATGTAGACGTGCGAATCAATTGTAACCTAGAGTTTCCTATCCTCTATAAATAGGAACTCTAAATCATTGTAAAGGCTGTGCCTTCCTATACCTCTTTCTATGAATAAAATTCAGATTTCTTTTGGAGAGCATCGATGCCTCTTTTCATTTCATCAATTCAGATCTGACAACCATGTGTTGATGTTTGGAGAGAGCCATCTGTAAAGTAAGTAATTAATTTCAATTCTTGCCCTAGGTAATTTTTCATTCTTTGCCCTAGATAAATTTAATTCCTTGCTCTAGTTAAATTTAATTCCTTGCCCTAGGTTAAATTTATTATCTGCCCTAGTTAGATAGTTAGATCTTTAATTCAATTTCCCTAGATTAATTTAGTTTTTAGATTTAATTAATCCATTCACACCGTTCGGAATTAACTCGTTTGAGCGATTAGGAAATTCACAAAATCACTGTGGACCGACCCGTACTCACCGGCTAGCTACATGCGATGACGTTCTTGATTGCGGTTATAGATAGTTTTTGAGATCAATCATATGGCGACGTTGCCAGGGATTGCGTGTTATTTCCTTTTTGCAATTTCGGGTTAATCAAAATTAAAAAAATTCATAAAAAACTGAAAAATATAAAAAAATATAAAAATATATCATCTGTTATTTTTGGAAAGGTTATTTTTGTGAGAATTTTGCAGGATCTACAAACAACTTCGGATCTGGAAAAATCCAAAAAGCGAAACAGAAAACAACAGATCAGAACAGAGGGGGATTTTCAAACCAGAACAGCAGAAAAAATTTGGAGCATTGAACCCCCCACCGCACCGCCTTTCCGTGGCCAAAACCTGCCTTAGGCCGCGGAACCGTGGCCGCCTTGTCGATTCAGAAGGTGAAAATTTTTCTGGGGATCCGAGCCGTCAAGGAGACCGTAGAAACGCGGTGGTACCCCACTTAAGACCGCGGAAACGCGGCAATCTCGTGGCATCATCTGGCGAAAATTTTTCTATAAGCTCCGCTGTTTCTCCTCCGTAAATCTTGATATATCTTCTGTAAATTTGCCTGCAGGATTTCTTTGCGCTCAAAAATCTTTTCCTTTCCAAATAACAAATTTTTTGCAGGATTCTTTGCGCCTCGCTTTAAATAGAAATTGATTGCAAGTAATATTTTCGGTTTGCATATCTTTTCTCGAAAATCTTGTTGCAAAAGAGAAATTTCTAAATATAGAGCAAACGGAAAAAGGAAATTTTTTTAACAACTTGCATATTTTTGCCTCTAGGAAATCCTTGCACCACCCAACCTTCCTTCTTTTCCCCTTTCTTCTAACATTAATTGTTATGCATGATTCTTTGTGATATGCTTAACATAATAATTGATTGCAAGTAATCTTTCCTGTTTGCATATTTTTTATCAAAAATCTTTTTGCAACAATTTCCAAATAAAGAAAAAGGAAAAAGGAAATTTTTTTTTTAAAAACTTGCAAATTTTTGTCACTAAGAAATCCTTGCACCACCTACCTTCTTTCTTTTCCCCTTTCTTCTAACATGGGTACCCCACATCATAAATCTCTTGCCGAACTTTAGTATCCCAAACCTAACTTTGCCTCGTACGTCAATTGTTTCGGTCGATTTAAGGAAGATCCCTCCGTGCCTAAAAATTCTTGGAAAGATCAAATAGAAGCGTTTAGGAGAAACAGTTTGAGTTTGCAACCCACTTTGTGTCAACCAAGTCAACCTTTACCACCTTCATATGTTGATACCACTTTTTCAAGTCCTGTTGTAACTCCTAAACCGATGTCCAATGCTGAGCATATTGCTCAATCTCGTAATCGATTTTTCACCCCTCTCCACACATCTAGTTCTAGGGATCAACAAGTCCATTCACCTTTTTATCCACATGTTGACCCTACTCCTGTCCAACCATCCAATTCCTACCAGTCCTACCCGACTTTCCCACCTTCACAAGACATTACTTCTACATAGCCATTTGGGAGTTTCACATATCCAAACAATTTCGAATCTTTTCCCGAAACCCTTTCACAAACCATGTCTAGTTTGGAACAGTCGTTGGAGGCGTACATTGCAGCAACAAACAAAATGATTAGGAATGTGGATGCGTCCGTGGCCGCCCTTATGCAACCTAGTGAACCGGTAGCTAGTTTCCCGCTAGCTCCAAATTTTTCAATGTATGAGGAGGCGGTTGGACAGAGTGCGAATTTGAGAGGATTTTCAAATCAAACCTACCCTTACCCAATTGAAGCCCACAACTCCAGTTTTCCATCGAATGTCCTAAATGATACACAAGTTCAAAATAAAAACGAGTTGTGTGATTTTGTAGTGCTTGATATGCCAAATTGTGAAGAACCCTTTTCGAGTGAAACCACACTTAATCCTTTCGATCTTTACACCTCCACCCTAGAACCTAAATCGATAAATATCCATCCTTTTGATGAGGTGTCAGAAAAAATTGATTTTCACTTGATTGAGGATATAGACGCCGGGAATATTTCGGATGATGAACTTGTCCATTTGATTGAAATTTTATTTCCAATTCATCATCCCGAGTCATTAGATGTCTCTCCCGAACTTCATATGCGTCGTGATTTTGATGATAATAGCATGGAGGAGTTAAATATTGAGGAGAATTATGAGGATAGTATTGAGGAGAATATTGAGGAAATTATTGAGGATGAACCAGTTTTAGTTGATGAGTCGGATTTCCCAATTCATAATATCCCTTCCACTGATTGTGTACACCCTCCTAAGTCTTTAACTGATACCCTTCCTCACTCACTTCCTTCCGTCCTCGTTCCGACCTTGCAAGAGACCGTTACGCTTTCATCTCCTATACCAAGTTCGACGTACCCATGTTTGCTCATGAATCTTGATGGATTTAATCTCATTTTTCCGCGGGTTTATAGATTAGCACAATCGCTTTTTACACATCGGTCATTACAAATTGTGCTAATTTATACACTCCATCCCCACTCTCAAGTTCGTATTCCCACTTTCTTTGGTTCTTCTAATCTTCCTTTACTGATACCGAATGTTGATGAATCACAATCTAATATTTTGAGTTCGGTAATTTTCAATTAGACCTTCGATAAAAGTTTCGAAGATATTTTCGCCGACGAACTCGCATTCTTAAACGATACGAATTTTGTGATTATTCAACCTCCACTCGAAGAAGTAGAACCTTTACCATTTCTTTTTCCCTTCTGTCATTCTTCTCCTCCACCGAGACCGTATACCGTTTCTACCTCCACACGGTCTCGTGTGCTTCTCATTTCTTTTCTTTCCACTCCATTCTCTCACCAACTCTACCATTACCACGATAGAATTTTTGAATGGTTGGTGCTAACCTTTGGCTTATGTAAGGCCAAGGTTAAGTTTGGGGGGAACCTTGTTATATATATATTTTTGTTTTTCTTTTAAAAACAAAAAAAAAATTAAAATTAAATTAAATTTTTTATAAATAAAAAAACAGGGAAGTGCGGACAATTTTGACCCTGTTGGTGTAGCATGACAGTGAGGACACTGTCAAGTTTAAGTTTGGGGGTATGCTCAGTACGTCTTCTTCCTTCGCATTCATGTGTATATTTTTTGCATTTGCATACTTATTTTGAAACCCATAAAAATTTGAAAATTTCAAAAAATATATAAACTAATGAATTCAATTTTGGCCTATTTGACTTAAGTTTGACAAAAAGGTTAACTAGTTAGGAACAACTAGATCTTAGACTTAGTAAATTAAAAACCCTAAAAATAACCTTCCTTAAAGTTTAATGGTAGAAAGTATATGCCTTTGTAGTTTATTTAGAAATAGGCAAATTTTGGGTTCACTTCTTGGGCTAAGTCAAAACAAAGGAAAAGTATTGATGTTTTTATTAGAGTACAAGTTTGAAAAATAATTCCTACCTTAAGTCTAGATTCTGAAAATGTATACCCTACAAATTGCACAATCACGTACCTTGAAACTTGGAATAGTAGAAGAGACCTTGAAATGCTCTTGTTTAAAGTCCTTAGTACGAAGAAAATGAAAATAAAAATACAAGTATGAATAAAGAAAAAAAGATGAACACTGGTTTTTGCGATTACTTAAGACTAAAAAATAGAAAAATATTTAGCAAGGGTGCTTCATCTGTTAGTGTATATGCCCTAGGGGCCATTATTGTATCATACTAGTTTGTATATTATTTAATGGAAGCTTGGGATATTCACATGTATATAACAGTCTTGCTAAAACATGGTAGTATGCTACTTGGTTTTTCTATCTTAATATGTGAGTATACGTATTGATAGAGCTCTTAGGATCTTGCTTGACTACCAGCGTTGTGATGGCAGTCACACTAGTGGGGGCTGGGTAGTCTACAAGCACATCCTTATTCCGGTCCCTAGTCGTTGGATTATCGAGACAGGACATCGATACTCCGGAGTAGACTAGTGTGTACGCTTCTCATCCCAGTTGGGGAGATGGTCTGTTCCACAGCCGTCAGTACGTCGTACTGGAGATAGTATGCAGGTGCTTGTTAGGTTACGGGTACACCGGACAGGACTCACAGGGAACTGTTGGTTGGTTTTATACCAGTCGTCAGTGAACAGTTCCCAGGTGACATGAGTATAGCATAGTCCGCAGACTTGACACTGCTACTTCGCCTCGAGTGTGTCCCACTGTTCTTAGATTGCTACCTTACCACGGCTCAAAGGAGTCGTACAAACAGGTAGCAGTTGGGTGCAGTCCCGAGCACTTGGAGGGAGTGGCGGTTAGACATGATTCGTCTCTCCCGGTATTGGGGGTTGATATCGCGCTGTATCAAAGAGCCATTACGCAAAGTCCCTGGCCAGGGCAAGCGAGATTTGCTGGTAGGTTCTAGTAGTTTCTCAGGGTGTAATGGGCTTCGCTCCGACACGACTTATACCGCTAATAGGGGACTGACGCTTGGCGCCCCCTAGGCCCGATATGCGATAGTCTTAGACGAACGGACCGGACAGTATGGAGATTGTCACATCTGACTCAGTAGGAGTTCGGATGGGTTTCCTCATCGGCCTTCTTATCGACATCTACCTGGGGACCGTTACGTACAGCTAGTGCCGCTTGCGGTCTGTGGTTAAACCCACTGCCAGCGTAGTAGTCGAGTCTCTAGAGTCCCACACAGAGAGTTTCCCTACTCCAGGCGAAACGATACAGAGGTCGTATTGTTTTACGACAAGGGTTCGGACGCATACGTGTGTTTACACACGTACGACTTTCAGACAGTTTTTACTAGTCGGCTTTGGTTTAAGCCAGTTACTAGTATCCGGTTATTGGATTTATACAGTCTAAAGTTTTTCCGTGTTTTCACGGATAGGAGGGGCGTTCTCGTAATTGCGCGAGAAGCTTCTAGAAGATGGTGACTAAGGAGGTTTAGGTGGCATATACATTGAATGAGATTAGTGAGTCATATGGATGATTCATCCATTTCATTAATGCTTCATAATTGCTTAATGACTCATGGAGATGAATCACCACAAGATATTTATGAAGCATGGTTGTAAATCATTTTCTTTTCTTTTCTTGATAAATAAAAATGCTTGATATATATTATGATAACTCATTTTCTCTTCTCATTATTATATTCATCTTCTCTCTCCTCAAGCTCTCTCTCTTCAAACCCTAATCCTCCCCTCTCATGTGTTGATTACAAGGATTAGTTAGACTACTTAATCCATATCCATACTCTATTTCATCTAGGTACTTTGATTAGCATTTAAAGATACCTAGTTGCCTCAAGTTTAGAGGCAAAGCTTGGAGTTTAGCTCTCGTGGTGGATCGTCTACTACTTGGAGAAGGCCGAAGAGGAGGTGGAGTTCGTAAAGACGAAGGACACTGTTCTTTAGGTATAATCCTTTTACATAGTAGTTTAGAACTTCTATGTTCGATGTTAGTTATCGTTTAGCTTCGATTCATGCGGTTAGTCGATGCTTAAGAAAAGAACAAGATCGTTTTTCATTTTTCCGCCTCCCCGCAAGTCATAGGGTGTTGTACATCGACTTACAGTGGTATCAGAGCCTCGCTAAACAATAAACAACTTACTTGCAAAATTGTATGAATTTCGAACGAAAAAAACAAAACCGGAAAACCCCGATATCATGGTATTCTGTCGATTTTTAAATGTGGTCCAAAATTTTTTCAGGGACCTTCAGAAAGCTCAAAATGATAGTATTAGAACACCCAAGAAAACTGGGCTCACGAATCGACTAAAGCGCCGCGGAACCGCGGTGGATCCCACCCATCCGCCGCGATTCCACCGCCGAGTTGCCGATTCATTAGCCCAATTTTCCTGTATTGGTTCTATGTGATATTTGGTATTTTCTGGAATTTTTTAATTTTTGCTCAGGTTTCAGATTTACAGAGAAGTAGTGGAGCAAAATTAAATGTGTTTAATCGATCGAAATTATACGGTATTTGCTTGTTGGATTATATCTGTGTTTGTATAATGTGTTCGTAAACCTCCCCTAACTGCTAGTATGTCGGTTGGCAGGGGGTTGCACATTTCTGTAATGAATTTTATCTGTTTGTGTATATGAACTGTGTTGGACTGTTGTGATGTATAGCCGGGGTTATGTGATGGGTTATTATTTAATTCATTTGATGTAAATGTAATTTGTTGTAATATTATTTTGCGGGGCACATCCATGTTGCGGTTGTAGCCACCGTTGTATTATTTCATTTTACTGTTTATGCTCCTAGGACAGACCCAAGGTAGGGTGCACAAACTGCCGGGCGGGAAGTTTGTCGCATCCGTTGGGGTCTTGGGTGGGTTAATGGCTATTCATCACAACTGTGTAATCCGTCTTTTGTTGCAGGCTCAAAACAAACACGGATTGCTTGCAAATCCAATAAAGTTCATCTGTGATCTGGAATGAATATTATTGCGTCCGACGAATGTAAAATATATATATATATGATAGCTATTTAGACGTCACTTATGTTTTACACCTGCGCTAGCCCAGCCCCCGCTCTGTCGTTAGTTAAGTAACCTAACGGGTGATGACGGGACCCAGTGGCGAATGCGGAAGGCATAAGAGGACGTTGTATTTTCGTTGTTTTCTGCAATGATAAGTTAATGATGGGACGCATTATTTATAATGCAAAGAAAATAAACCAAAAAGTTTAATCGTTGGAACAATTTAAAAGAAACCACTTGGTTAATTTTAAAAAAAGATATTTTTAAATGCGGAGCTTTAACCACTCCTTTTAAAAGCTATCAGGTTCCTTCGGTTATATCAAGTTCACTACGTTCACGGTTTCGCCAAAACCATTCGTAGCCCTCCGTCATTTCATCTGGGTATTCAGTAGTATTCAAGCTATGTATTTTGACCTAACGCCAAGGCATAGTGTTTGGTAGCTACTGGATATTCATTTGTTGCATAGATAGATGAGTTAGTTTGGGACAGTCGTATTATCATTTTGGCCGAACGTCAAGGATATATACGGATGGGTTCAAATTGACAAGATAATGATGGTTAGAACTTGACATGTGACTTATGACATTTTGACCTAACGCCAAGGGCATAAGAGCATGGGGCAAAAATATATATCGGGAATTTCTAAAGAAACTGAAATTTGCAAAGAATTGCAAACCATTTGGAGTTTCATGAATGTTAGTATGGTTCCTTCAACATTACTATACAATGATATTTGGATCCCGATCCTACTGTTAGTATATGCTACTTATCGGGATATTCGTCACTTAACAATCAATGCTATAAACCAAGTAGGTGTCAAGAAAGGTGTCAGCGGGGTTATGCCCCCAGAGAAAAGAGGTTCTTTAATTAAGGAACTTCGCGAAAGCGTTGGAAAACCTCCCTCGAAGTATCGACACTAGCCTGGCTGAATGGTTAAGCAAGAATTGTACAGTAAGAATAGTCCTGACTAATTCTTCTTTTATGGTTTGAGGAAGGATTCGAGAAACAGTGGGAGCCATCCAGTTTAGATAAATTAAAAACCACTCTAAACTTGCAAGAGTATCATGCTAAAGAGTTTTCTCTCTCCTAATTGCAGCGACCCTGAAAATGACTGGACTTAAGTTAATTTTAGAGAAAAATATACTGACAGGGCCAAACTATAACGATTGGCTGCGGAATGTCAAAATGGCCTTGACTTATGATAAATTGGGGTATGTCCTCACCACTAAGGCACCTGAAGTCCCTGGTCCCAAATCCAGTAATCCGGATAAGGAAATCCGCAAAACCTGGGATTTAGATTGCGCGAAAGCCAAGTGCATCGTGCTTTCCTCGATGAACAATGAACATCAGAGGAGGCACGAGGATATGGATCTTGACTCCATATTTCTCCATACAAAAGATCTGTATGGGGAGCAATCTCGTATAGCAAGATACGAGACCTCAAAGAACTTGTTTCGAGCAAGGTTGGCTGTCGGGTCATCGGTAGGAGAACATGTCCTAAAGATGATCGGCTATATAGAAGAGCTCGCAGACCTTGGGACGACTTTGGATAATGAGCTCTATACAGACCTTATTCTCCAGTCCCTTCCTCCCACCTACGCCCAGTTTATCCTGAACTTCAACATTCAAAGAAAAGAAGTTGAACTTCTGGAACTCCTGAACATGTTAAGGAGTGCAGAGGGCACCTTGCAGAAGGCAAGGGAAACACCCGCTATGTTTGTTAGCGGTGCATCTTCTTCCGGGTCCAAGGCTAGAGCCAAAGGAAGGAAGAAGAAGGCCGCCCCTAGACCTAGAGGAGGTGTAAGTAAGGTGGGAGGGAAGGGAAAGAAAAAGTTTGCGGTACCGATAGTGGATCAGGATGAGTGCTTCCATTGTCACAGGAAAGGGCACTGGAAAAAGGATTGCAAGGCGTGGAACGCCAAGAACCAGGAAACGAAGCAAGCTGTGGCTTCGACTTCAGGTGTGTTTGTAATTGAGAATTGTCTGTCAATCCACTCTACTTCCTGGGTATTGGATACCGAATCAGGATCTCATATTTGCAATTCATTGCCGGCACTGAGAAACCGTAGAGTGCTGAAGGAAGGTGATATGACCCTAAAAGTTGCAAACGGAGCTAGCGTGGGAGCTGCGTCCGTCGGGGATTATCACCTGGGATTGACGAGTGGACACATTTTGGTTTTACATAACTGTTTTTTTGTACCAAGCTTAACGTGTAATATCATATCAGTTTCCTTGTTATCAAATAAAGGTTAGGATTTCACGTTTGTAAGAGATGTTGTTAACATCCACCTTAATCATGGTTTGATCTGGTCCGGCACACTAAATAACGGTATATATGTCTTAAACCAACTCCAAATTTTCAATGTCCAGAACACACTAAAAAGAAAGTCTCTAGATTTAAATAAAGCTTTCTTATGGCATTGTAGACTGGGTCACATCAATGAGAGAAGGTTGACTAAGTTGCATAGAGAAGGATATTTGGACTCGTTCGAATATCAAACTTATGACACTTGTCAATCTTGTCTCAAAGGAAAGATGACAAAGACTCCATTTACTGGAGATGGAGTAAAAGCGAGCGAGCTCTTAGGACTCATACACAGCGATGTATGTGGTCCAATGTCTACACATGCAAGAGGTGGTTTTTCCTATTTCATTACTTTCACGGATGATTACTCAAGGTACGGATTCATTTATCTGATGAAACATAAATCCGAGGCTTTTGAGAAATTCCAAGAGTATAAGAATGAAGTAGAAAACCAAACCGGAAAAAGTATCAAGACACTAAGATCTGATCGAGGTGGTGAATACTTGAGTGCCGAATTCCTAGGTTACCTAAAAGAGAAAGGAATTCTCTCTCAGCTTACTCCTCCATACACTCTACAGCATAACGGTGTATCGGAGAGACGGAATTGAACCCTATTGGATATGGTACGATCCATGATGAGTATTGCTGAGTTACCGCGATCTTTTTGGGGTTATGCACTAGAATCAGCGGCATATCTTCTAAACATGGTACCTACCAAGACTGTGCCTACCACTCCATATCAGATGTGGAGCGGGAAGAAACCCCATCTACAGTATATAAAGATTTGGGGATGTCCAGCTTTTGTTAAAAAGCAGCATGTGGACAAGCTCGAGGCACGATCAGTAAAGTGTAAGTTTGTGTGATATCCAAAGAACTCCAGGGGATATCTATTCTATTACGCAGAGGAACAAAAGTTATTTGTTTCTCGTAATGCCCATTTTCTAGAACATCAGTTTTTAGAAAAGGAATCAAGTGGGAGAGAAATAGAACTGGAAGAAATTCCAGAACAACAAACTGCTACTGAAAGTTTGGTGGAACCGCTAGTTCAAGAAGAACAGGACATTCCCGCACCCCTCCGCAGAAGTAGTAGGCCGTCTCATCCGCCTGAGAGATACTACGGTTTTCTTATAGATGGGGATAGAGAGGATTGCATCATAGATGATGATGAACCTACTGACTTCCAGCAGGCCATCCAGAGCGGCGACTCGGTACGATTGCTAGATGCAATGCGAACCGAAATGGAGTCCACGTACACCAACAAAGTATGGACTTTGGAATTTGCTCCAGATAGGGTAAAACCCATAGGATGCAAATGGATCTTCAAGAAAAAAATTGGTGTAGATGGACAGGTGGAAACCTATAAGGCTAGACTTGTTGCAAAGGGTTTTCGTCAAAGACCTGGTTTGGACTATGACGAAACTTTTTCTCCAGTGGCTATGCTCAAATCCATTCGGGTCCTTCATGCTATTGCTGCCTTCCATGATTATGAAATCTGGCAGATGGACGTAAAGACGGCTTTTCTGAATGGAAATTTAGAAGAGTGCGTCTATATGGATCAGCCAGAGGGTTTCAATCAGAGTGGGAGCAGCGGGAAAGTATGTAAGCTGCTTAAGTCCATTTATGGACTAAAGCATGCATCGCAGAGTTGGAACATCTGTTTTGATGAGACAGTCAAAGAATATGACTTTATCAAAAATCCAAATGAACTGTGCATATATAGTAAAGTTGTAGCCAGAAGTGTCGTATTCCTCGTCTTGTACATGGATGACATTCTATTGATAGGAAATGACATTCCTATGCTACAATCTGTCAAAGGATTCTTGTCACACAGGTTCTCCATGAAATACCTGGGTGATGCCTCTTACATTCTGGGGATCCGGATCTATCGTGATAGATCCAAGAGGATGTTGGGACTTTCGCAGTCCAGGTATATCTACACTGTACTGAAAAGATTCAGTATGGAAGATTCTAAGCGCGGTAATCTACCGGCTTGTCACGGAATCACCCTCTCCAAAGAGATGTCTCCCAAGACTGATTTGGAAAGGGAACGCATGTCTATTATACCCTACGCTTCTGCGGTAGGCTCTATAATGTATGCGATGTTGTGCACTAGACCAGATGTAGCTTACGCACTGAGCGTGGTAAGCCGGTATCAGTCAGACCCAGGGGAGAAGCACTGGATAGCAGTAAAGAACATTCTCAAGTACCTGAGAAAGACTAAGGAGAGATGTTCTTGGTTTACGGCGGAAAAGTCCTCAGGTTGGAGGCCTTTGCTGATTCCGGCTTCCAGAGTGATAAGGACGATTCCAAGTCCATGTCGGGTTATGTCTTTACCCTCAATGGAGGGGCGGTGTGCTGGAAGAGCTCTAAGCAGGACACCGTTGCTGACTCGACGATGGAAGCGGATTATATAGCTGCTTGCGATGCCGTAAAAGAAGCAGTCTGGATGAAGAAGTTCCTAACAGAACTTCAGGTGGTTCTACCATAGTTGATCCAATACCTCTGTATTGCGACAACAACGGAGCTATAGCTTTAGCGAAGTAACCAAGGTCCCATCAGAAGTCCAGACACATCTTAAGGCGGTATCACCTGATCAGGGAGATTATTGATCGTCTGGAGATCGAGGTTCGGAGAGTTGCTTCTGAAGAGAACATTGCTGATCCATTCACAAAGGCCCTACCTCAGATTCAGTCGAGAGGCTACTCGAGATCATTGGTCTTCGATATGCCAGTACATGGCCCTAGTGCAAGTGGGAGATTGTTAGTGTATATACCCCAGGGGCCATTATTGTATCATACTAGTTTGTATATTACTTAATGGAAGCTTGGGATATTCATATGTATATAACAGTCTTGCTAAAACATGGTAGTATGCTACTTGGTTTTTCTATCTTAATATGTGAGTATACGTATTGATAGAGCTCTTAGGATCTTGCTTGACTACCAGCGTTGTGATGGCAGTCACACTAGTGGGGGCTGGGTAGTCTACAAGCACATCCTTATTCAGGTCCCTAGTCGTTAGATTATCGAGACAGGGCATCGATACTCCGGAGTAGACTAGTGTGTACGCTTCTCATCCCAGTTGGGGAGATGGTCTGTCCCACAGCCGTCAGTACGTCGTACTGGAGATAGTATGCAGGTGCTCGTTAGGTTACGGGTACACCGGAAAGGACTCACAGGGAACTGTTGGTTGGTTTTATACCAGTCGTCAGTGAACAGTTCCCAGGTGACATGAGTACAACATAGTCCGCATAATTGACACTGCTACTTCGCCTCGAGTGTGTCCCACTGTTCTTAGATTGCTACCCTACCACGGCTCAAAGGAGTCGTGCAAACAGGTAGCAGTTGGGTGCAGTCCCGAGCATTTGGAGGCAGTGGCGGTTAGACAGGATTCGTCTCTTCCGGTATTGGGGGTTGATATCGCGCTGTGTCAGAGAGCCATTACGCAAAGTCCCTGGCCAGGGCAAGCGAGATTTGCTGGTAGGTTCCAGTAGTTTCTCAGGGTGTAATGGGCTTTGCTCCGACACGACTTATACCGCTATTAGGGGACTAACGCTTGGCGCCCCCTAGGCCCGATATGCGATAGTCTTAGACGAACGGACCGGACTGTATGGAGATTGTCACATCTGACTCAGTAGGAGTTCGGATGGGTTTCCTCATCGGCCTTCTTATCGACATCTACTTGGGGACCGTTACGTACAGCTAGTGCCGCTTGCGGTCTATGGTTAAACCCACTACCAGCGTAGTAGTCGAGTCTCTAGAGTCCCACGCAGAGAGTTTCCCTACTCCAGGCGAAACGATATAGAGATCGTATGGTTTTACGACAAGGGCTCGGACGCATACGTGTGTTTACGCACGTACGACTTTCGGACAGTTTTTACTAGTCGGCTTTGGTTTAAGCTGGTTAATAGTTTACGGTTATTGGATTTATACAGTCTAAAGTTTTTCCGTGTTTTCACGGATAGGAGGGGCATTCTCGTAATTGCGTGAGAAGCTTCTAGAAGATGGTGACTAAGGAGGTTTAGGTGGCATATACATTGAATGAGATTAGTGAGTCATATGGATGATTCATCCATGTCATTAATGCTTCATAATTGCTTAATGACTCATGGAGATGAATCACCACAAGATATTTATCAAGCATGGTTGTAAATCATTTTCTTTTCTTTTCTTGATAAATAAAAATGCTTGATATATATTATGATAACTCATTTTCACTTCTCTTTATTATGTTCATCTTCTCTCTCCTCAAGCTCTCTCTCTTCAAACCCTAATCCTCCCGTCTCATGTGTTGAGTACAAGGATTAGTTAGACTACTTAATCCATAACCATACTCTATTTCATCTAGGTACTTTGATTAGCACTTAAAGATACCTAGTTACCTCAAGTTAAGAGGCAAAGCTTGGAGTTTAGCTCTCGTGGTGGATCGTCTACTACTTGGAGAAGACCGAAGAGGAGGTGGAGTTCGTAAAGACGAAGGACACGGTTCTTTAGGTATAATCCCTTTACATAGTAGTTTAGAACTTCTATGTTTGATGTTAGTTATCGTTTAGCTTCGATTCATGCGGTTAGTCGATGTTTAAGCAAAGAACAAGATCGTTTTTCATTTTTCTGCCTCCCCGCAAGTCGTGGGGTGTTGTACATCGACTTACATCATCACCTAGTTCCTTAGACCAATTGGTTTGGGAGTCACTGCTAAAACCTTGGGTGTTGCAAGACTAGGAATTACGCTTTAATGTGCAAACGCATCTTGTAATCGGTCGTTGGTACCTCAAGAAGTATTAACGGTCGTATGAAGGATATGTAAGCGTGTGATTGCTTGATTTGAATTTCCAACTGTAGGGGTGATATTTACACAAACGTAGGGGTTTGTGATTGGAGTTTAGATGAGAGAAATGAATGAAGAATAGAACTTGTATCTTTAGTAAAGTTGATAAAAATTCCTATGTGGAGATAGAACCCTAAGAGGAAAACTTAAGAAATGCCGAAAACTAAGTAGGTCTGCAGAACATATATAATCTTAAGTTAAATGATGAGGAAGTGTGAAGAATATGGGTGGATGATTTATGAGTCGATGATAATAGAATTCCTTTTTAGAAAACCTAATTGGAGAACAAAAGTCGAAAAGCCGAATTGATAGGATTTTGTGGGTAGTATCCGCTGAAAACCCTCAGGAGACAACACTCCTCCTACTAAGGACACCTAGAGGTTTAACGGCTTGTTGCACGAGCTCAGTGCAATCGCGTTTCCCTGCGAAAGTGCGGTTAGGTTTTTGTAGAGAATAAAAAATAAGTTTGCTTGAGGACGAGCAAAAGATAAGTTTGGGGGTATTTGTTCACACCATAATATTGTATTATTATAATCCCCATTCTTATTCATTTTATAAATTAACAGGTACTTTTGACGCATGTCTGCTACATATTACAGGTTACAGATCATTGGACAGAAAACAGTGAAAAAGACAAAAGATTATACAAAAAGGGGACTCTGACCAACAAATAGAAGTATCTTAATCAAGCCTACACAAAAGATGAGTACAAGGCAACGCAAGGTCCAAGATTAAAAAGCAAACAGTTAAAAGTCCACTGCAATTGTTCACTGGAGATTTGGAAAAAATAGAGAAGCCAAATTGAATAAAGATCCAAAGAAATAAAAGGCCCAAGAAATCCAGAATCAGTTCCAAAATTTCCAGACATAAAATTTTACCAAGGCTTGGAGTTTACTTTGACTAGGTCTTCCTAAGGATATTTTGGTAAATATAGACGTGCGAATCAATTGTAACCTAGGGGTTCCTATCCTCTATAAATAGGAACTCCAAATCATTGTAAAGGCTATGCCTCCCTATGCCTCTTTCTATGAATAAAATTCAGCTTTCTTTTGGAGAGCATCGATGCCTTTTTTCATTTCATGAATTCAGATCTGACAACCCTGTGTTAATGTTTGGAGAGAGCCATCTGTAAAGTAAGTAATTAATTTCAATTCTTGCCCTACGTAATTTTTCATTCTTTGCCCTAGATAAATTTAATTCCTTGCCCTAGTTAAATTTAATTCCTTGCCCTAGGTTAAATTTATTATCTTCCCTAGTTAGATAGTTAGATCTTTAATTCAATTGCCCTAGTTTAATTTAGTTTTTAGATTTAATTAATCCATTCACACCGTTCGGAATTAACTCGTTTGAGCGATTAGGAAATTCACAAATCCCTGTGGACCGACCCGTACTCATCGGCTAGCTACATGCGACGACGTTCTTGATTGCGGTTATAGATAGTTTTTGAGATCAATCATCACTTCATTTAGTGAGTGTTAGCTTGTGTTAATGAAACTTCAAGGTAGATAATCTTTGTTATCGAAGATCGTAAGCAAGCTTGCATCTTTCTCTTCGTGGAGCCTCTCGAGAGTCCGGAACACGATGATCGTAGCGAAAGGACCTCAACACGGAGCTTTAGAAGTGAAGGACCGGATCTACAAAGGTTGTAATCTCTCTCACTTAGTGTTAAAATGTTTAACATGCTAGTTTTCACCTAATCTCTAGTTTAAAGATCCGGCTTTGGGTTGTTCTGCACGGCTAAATTTTAAATCGGGCATGGTTGATGCCTCGTAGACCCTTGTGCGTGTGCCTAGCATCCCTACAGTGGTATCTGTAACGTTTTGAAAATCGTTTCGGTGAAATTTCGAAAAAACGGTAAAATAAGGGTGTTTTCTGTAAAAAGTCAAAATACAAATATCTTATTATAAAAATTAAATATACATATTCTAGCTATGTAATTGCTATTATTTGGTGTTTATTGAGCCACTGGTGAAATTTCAAATTTTCTGAAAAAATATTATTTTATTATTATTTTAAGCCGTTACTAATACATTTAATTAGGGAAAATTACAAATTGGAATGAGTTGAAACAAATTTTGTGCATCATAAAACATTAAATAAAATTTTATCATGTGGTTTTTGAAACGAAATCGTTTGCCAAAACGGTTTAGAAATTATTGAAGAAAAAAGGCTTTTTTTAGTGTAAATGGTTGTTTGGGGTATAACATTTATCTTTTTCCCCCACACCCACACCCACACTCACTCACCCCCATCCCCATGTGGCTGAAATTCAGTAGCACTCCCCCCCTTTTCCCCACTCCATTCCACACAAATAAGAAAAGAAAACAAAAAGAAAACAAAACAAAAAGAAAAGTATAAGAAAAGATGTATGGTTGTGTTGACCTTGGACTTCTTTGACTTGTCAATACTTTTCCCACCTCATTCTCTCTCCAATCTCCCCAAAATTGGCCGAATCCTCCTCTTCCTCACTGCTGCAACAGCCCCCTCTCTTCTCTTTCTCATTTCACCTCAAAATTTCATCACAAAATGCCCAAAAATCAACACAAAAACCTCACAAAATCAAAATCCAATCTCTACCCATTTTTCCTTGGCCCATCTAGTATGGATCTTGGTAAAAAGAGAGCAATTTGGGAGGCTTAGATTCTTGCTAGATCTCTTATTGGGAGGTATAAATCTTAACCCATGTCTTAATTGTTGGTTAATTACTCCAATTTAGTTAAATTTGGTGTTTAATTTTGGTTAAATTGCAAACTTGAATTGTGGGATTAATGGAAATATGTGAGATTAAAATCAAGATAGGGTTTTATCACATCATTAAGGTTGTCATGAGTAGATTAACATGTTAATGTTTGCTAAAATCTAATCTAGTTACTAGTTTCAAATTGTTAGTTGGAAATTGTGATAAATGAGCTATTTTGCTAACTAGGTTTTTTAGAAATTGATTTATAATTGGGATTAAAATCTAAATTAAGGTTTCATGTCATCATTAATATTATAATGAGTGTTTTAATGACTTTGGACCATGCAAAATCAAGCATAGTTATTGTTTTGTGCATTTTTAGTTGAAATTGTTAAAATTAGATAAATTGCAAAACTAGAATTTTTATTTTTATAAGAATTGATGATATTAAATTCTTGAAATGGGTTGTATGACTTATTTGAGATGTTTAATAAGTATTATAGCCGCTGGATTTGTTTAAACGTCGAGTTTTGTACTAAAACGGGTAATTTTTTTTGCTTGCTAGATTTTCGGAAAAATGCCTTTTAAGGTAAATTTGGGGGTTTTGTGAATTTTAACCTAGTTTATATTATAGTTAGTGTTCGTGGATGCGCAAATGAGTGTGTTTGGGTTTTCTCGATGGTTTGACGTTTGTACATCGACATCGAGGGTTGGTTTGACTATTCTTGCATGCGTAGGCGATAGGTTTTGATCTATGCGTGATACGCGTGCCGATTTGATTTTCGTCTGCCGTTTCGATTTCGAATTTGGTTTTAATGCTATACGGTGCATTATGATATGTAGGTACCCCATGTGGACTTCGAGACGACAAGAAAGCGTGTGGCGACGTCGGCACCGGCGAACGAGGACCAGGTGAGTAGATTTATATCTACGAGGAGAAGTCGGGTGGATGGCGTATAGCACCCCCGCAGTTCGTGGTGATGTATACGAATACGTATACACACATATATATATTATTTGAGTATATTGATGATAATATGGATATTTGGTGTTCTTGGTTGATTTAGTGTCGCGAAACCCTAGAGTAGTGGTCGCACTACACATGCACACACCAACCCATATTTGCATACTTTCTTCTTTCATTTGTGCTTATACGGGAATATATAGTTATGTGATCACATGGGTATGGGACTATGTGTTCACATACGAACTTGAGGATGATACTTGGGTTTGAGATGAGTCGATGAGATTTGTATTGAGGTTGTGAATTCGGTGATATAGCAGGGTTTGTATTTGAGATACGACATGACGTTGTAGCGGGTCCTTTGACGTAGTGTTTAACACACGTGCATGCATACTTAGGCGGTATCAGTATTGTACTAGACGTGGATCAGTACCCCGATCATGATATTTGATAAAGAGGATACCAGATGAATAGTATGATGAATGTGATATTGACCCGTACCCAAATTTGGGGATGCCGTACGACGGATTTACGTACGAGCTATATATTGATGTTTGATCCGCACTCTTTACTTGGGATGTCTGATTATAGATATGGTATCGGATATGATATCATTGAGGCGGGATCACCGACTAATATATATATAGGTATGTATATGTATCGACTCAGATGTTAGGCGGTTTCCTTACCTGTAGTTCAGCTTGTTAGTTCAGCCGTATAGTTTAGTGTAGTTGTTAGACTAGATTAGACCCCTACCTATTTCAAAACTAACGAATCGTGGGTATTTTAAAAGAAATGTCAAGGGATATATTTCAAAAGACGTATCTTTTCTTAAAAACACCGTAGCCCTTATTTTCAAAACACCGCGATTCGTGTTATTTCAAAAGGCACTATTGTAGGACTTATATTAGGGTAATGCAGATTAGTTATCGTTGTGTCTAGTATTCAGCTCCCGTACATTATTGCTGTTGCTCCGCATCGCATACTTACATTGTTCTTTCATATTGCATTGTTGATATTATGCTGTTAGGACACCAGCACCATTACCGATGATGCGTATGTACCACGTACACTTACTTGCCGGCTCAAACACATCTTCATCGGTAATTGCCATGTCACGTACACCTTAGAAAATATTATTGCTTAACTTAGCTAGATAGCTAGTAGTTTGACATAATATTAGTGTACTTACCTTATATGCCAGCTTAGATATTGTAGTTATTACTTGTCACTTCATGCATACTGTTATTCATCGTTATGCCGCATTCATGGATTCTCATGCATATATTCACTATTTTACGTGTTATTGAGGTTTTGGATTCGGATTTCCATGAGATTTTCTGGATTTGGAGGAAAACCGCAAAAACATAAATAAACCTTTTCTCTCTTTTAAAATAAAAAGTGCGGTTTTCCTAAGATGTATGAGTCGTCCACCATGAGTTTGCTGATGGATTTCGAGACCCGATTCGAGGAGTGGAGGAACCGTTTCGGGTACATGGTGGGCCCGGTATGGTACCCCGGGGCAAGATGAATGTGGTGTTGACGTTGAGCCTGGCAGGGGACAGATTACCTACCGGTGATATTACCCGACGCGTCGGATATCCGGAGGATACCGTCGTGGTCTTGAGATGGATGGTAGGGGCCGGTCTGGACTGACGGCGCCCTAGATATTGAGATTGAGACATTGATATTTCGAGACATTGAGATTTATGTTTTGTGTCGATGCTAGACACTGTTGATACTGATTTCATTTATGATACCTCAGTTTAAAAATACAAAGGAAATCTCACTAATTTATGAAACAGTTCTTCATTTACATGTATTCTGTTTTCAAGCATTTATATCTCATTCATATGATATATTGCTACCTGAGGCACTGACACAGGCACATGAGATTACACTCGAGTTTGATATTTAACCTAGCCTCGTTATAGGCTACGTGTTGTTCTTATATTTGAGGATATATTATGATCATTGACCTAGGTTGCGTTATTTATGCGATTTCTGTGCGTAGATGTTTTTCTATTCACGAGTTGGCAACTCACCCCCGTTGTGCCCCAGTTTCTTGCAGGTTTGCCGTACAGGTTTCATTACGGCTTTGCGGGCACAGTTTCGTTCGGGTGACTTGCTAGTAGGTGGGTTTATTGGTATCGTACCCATCATATACCTTGTATATTATTACTCTGTTGTATCTAGAAGTTCCATCAACCAAACATGTATTTATTTTGAGATAGAGACCAGTGATGTTATTCCTTCGAACTTAGAGTCGCGCGTTATATTTCTGTGGTTTTCTTGTGGTTTTGAGTTTCCTTTTGAATTTTGATCCTCGCCGTTGGCGTTGTATATTATATTGCTTGTGTGGTTGTGACCGTCGATTGACGAAGAGCTAGCTCCCGCTTGGGGATGCCTTTTTATTGATTTCGTATACTATTCATGTTGTATCCCGCTTGGGGGCCAGTATTTACAAAGGAGACTCTGCCGAAATTTTCAGGAAATTTTTTGATGTTTTTAGAAACCCGCATAATTTGGCATATGCTGTTAAAACTACTTACTTAAATTGGTTTTCCTTCACTCTACTACTTTTCTTGGTTTGCATTTCTGGGTTTTCGGCTTACTTGGATTACGTACGCCTCGAGACGTTTCGTAGTTTAAGTGCCGGTCATGTTCCATACTTTCGGGACGTGACAGTATCAGAGCCAAGATAAAGCTTTAGGCGAAGTCTAGACGAAATTTAAAGTCCGATCAAACCCCGAAACCCTAGTTTTGACCCTTCTCTGGAAATTTTTCAAAAGTTGACATTTTTTCTTATTAAAAATACTCAAAAAATTCAGCAGGGTATTTTATGAATTACTGTGAAATACGACATCTTAATTCCACTGAAGCACCGCAGAACCGCGGCAATACCTTGCTTGCACGGCGGTTCCGCGGCGGAACAGTAGAATTAGGGTTAGGGTTTTGTACAGTAACTTCAGTACCAACTTCCTGATTCTTCTGGGAATTTTTAATTCCACTCAAGTGTTGAGTTTTCTGGGTTTTATTGGGAGCTCATTGATTCGATCAGAAAGTTTAACTTCGTTTAGTTTGTCCGGGTAATTTATAGAAACTGTTAAAAAGTTCGAACGGATATCAATAACTCACTTTTTCCCCTGTCGGAAAATTTTCAAAAGTTGGATTTTTTCTCGAGTTTGAAACTTTCGGAAAATCGTGCAAGTAACGCGGTGGACCCTCTAGAAGACAACAAACCTTAACTCGATTATGCGACCGTCTTGAACTGCCTCTGAACCTTAGGGTTTGTGGTAGTACGGCGTTGCCACATGTGAGGCGTTGGCTTGACCCTTTTACGGCTGGACCATTGGTACTGTTGCATGTGATGGATATTTTTTGAACTCCGCTCAAGTGTTGAGCTATTCGGGAAAACTTGGGTGTTTGATTATTCGATCGGAAAGTTTAACATTGTCTATTTATCTGGAATGTGATACAATATTTGGAATCCACAGGTAGTTATGAGATAACTAATTTGAATATTATAAACATAGCAGTTTAGTCTCAGATGATCGGTTGCCACGGAATTTTGATGTGATCAAAAGTCCGTCGCAATCATGTAGTGTACACGGATACTCACCAGGTAAACTTAATAGACAGGCATGCCCCATTACCCCGACCAAATGACTGTAGGAGAACCCCGTCGCCAAAAGCATCCGTTCGGGTGCTCGCGGTAGTGGTGTTCCGCCTTAGTGCACTTCGTCGACGGCATCGGGGGTGCGGCCGTCTACTAAAGTTTGCGACGAGCATTCGATCAAGATGTCGGGAATCTTCTTGAATTGCCCGACTTGATATTGAAAAGTGTTTTCGATAAAGAGACTAAAATGCGGGGTTTATAATTGTTAGGCATGCGATGTCTAAGGAACTCATTTGTTAGGCATACGATGTCTGAAGAGGTTGCGGATTCCAACTGTTGTAGTTTTACTCTTTCTTTTCTGTGATGGTAAGCATTGTATGTGGTGTATCGCCGGCTTCGTTGCTATACATCAACGACAATCGGGATACGCATACTTGCTTACGTTGATGATATGAGATATTATGTGTTGCTGTGATATGTTATATTGGATCTTCGCGTTTTGAATAGCCGGGGGTTTTATGTGAGATGAGAGTTTTTCTTTTTCATTCATGTAAAATTCATTTGTATGTAATATTATTTTATTGGGGCACATCCGGGCTGAGGATGATGTCACCATTGTATATTATTTACTTTTCCGCATTAGGTAGACCCAAGGCGGGGAGCACAAGTAACCGGGTTCTAGGGTCCAGTGGAAGACCATCTCGAGTAGTCGAGACCGGGTCTCCTAACCCTAGAATTGGCAGTGTTGCGGACCGCTCTCTTAGGGGTCTAGGGATATGGGTTTGGCTATTCATCGCGACCGTGGAATCCGTGTTTTATACATGCTCATATTAAAACACGGACGTCCTAGTATATCCAATATTTCATATATGCTCTTCTGCTGCAATGTTCTGTGATGAGATTATATTACTGCCTGAGACGAATGTTTATATTATATATATGAGATATATGTAATATTACAGATTTCGTTTCAAATGTGATGCTTGTGAAGCATAATAAAATGGGACTTCATTAATGAGATTAATGAAACTAAAAGAAACCTAAAGATGTTGTAGAAACTTGTTTAAAAACAGGTAGCTCTAGTTCTTGCTTTGCATAGTGGTATATAAGATATACCCTGCACCTTATTCGATGAGGAAAGGGCCGACGATCCCTTCACCGGGAGTGACCCCTTTAGCAAAACTAGAAAAGCCTAAAAAACTCTCCATTTAAAATCACTCGATTCTACAACGATATCAAGTTCATTACGCAAAGGGTTTTCTTAAAAACCTATCGTAGCCCTCCGTCATTTCAGATAAGCATTGTTTAGTATTCGTGCTGCGTTTGTTGGCCTTTGTCAAGGCGTAGTATGCGGTAGCTGAATAGTACTTATCTGCTTATGCATATGATGCAGATTGGATTAGGGTAGTCATGCAACCTCGTTGGCCTTTGTCAAGGGCCGTGCGGGTGGGTTTAATTCAATCAGGAAATGACGGGTTGAACTTGACTAGCAGCCTATGGTTTGTTGGCCTTTACCAAGGTCATAGGAGGCTTGGGGAAAAATATTATTGGAAATTTCAAGTGTTGAAATTTGCAATGAAATTGCATACCTTCTATGAGATAGTTGGATCCCGATACCCGCTGCGAGTAAGTGTTACACCTGGGAGAGTTTTACACATTACAATTAGCCGATCAAGTAGGTGTCTAGAAAGGTGTCAACGGGGTTACGCCCATGGGAAAATGAGGTTTACTTTAATTAGGTCCGTACGAAAGCACGGGGCACCTCCCTCAAAGTACCGGCACTGGCCTGGCTGAAAGATTTGCGAACTTGTAGCGTGTAATTAATCCCCGCTAGTCTTTCCTTTTAGGGTTTGAAGGAAGATTTGACTAAAACAGTGGGAGACATCCTGATTAGATAAATTGATAACCAATCTAATCTTGTAAAAGCGCACGCTGAGTGTTTTCTTCTCTCTCTCTCTCCTGGTTATGACTATGTCACGCCTTAATCAAGATAATAATACAGATGTAATTGATCGAACCCGCTTATTATACTGAGCTGGGGAACATTGGTCCCGCTCCAACTTATAATTGTTATAAAACAGAACAGGAAATTGGGGAATACCAGATTTCCCGTGCCACCCAAACGAAGAAAGTGCATGCTGATGCGTCATCTTTGGGTGTGTTCATTACATAGAACTGTTTCTCAGTATCCTTTACGTCCTGGGTATTTGATACCGGATCAGGATCCCACATATGTAATTTGTTACATGGGCTACAGATAGGTAGAGAACTGAGAACGGGTGATAAGTTTCATGAGATAGAAACGGTGCAAGTGTTGCAGCCAAGTCTGTTGGTCACTATCACCCAGTATTACCATAATACATTGATTCTGAACGAATGTTATTAGATACCGAAGCTGATATACAACATCATATCAGTCTCTTTATTAGTAAAGAAAGGATATAATTTTGTATTGTTGGATAATGTTTTGAACATTTCCTATATCAAGAGTTGATCGGATCAGGCACGTTATCTAAAAGCATAGACGTTCTAAATCAAACTACAGTTCTTAGTATACAAAACACAGAGAAGAGGAAGAGTTCAGAAATGAACGAATCTTTCTTGGGCCATTGTAGACTTGGTCATATCAATACGACCCGACTAGCGAAGTTACATTTAGATGCATATTTAAATTAGTTTGAATTTACATCTTGTGAAACTTGCTAGTCATGTCACAAAGATAAGATGACCGCAGCTCTGTTTATTGGAAACAGAGAAAGAGTTAGTGAACTCTTGGGATTGATACATGCTGATGTATGAAGGTCCCCTGTCTACACATGCCAAGACCGGTTCTTTGTACTTCATTACATTCTCTGATGATCTCTCAAGATTCGGACATATGTTCCTGTTGAAACACAAGTCTAAACCTTTTGAGATATTCACAGAATATAAGTTAGAAGTAGAGAACCAAAATACGGGTATAAGTATTATGTCCTTTGATGAGATTAAGGCGGAGAATACTTGAGCACGGAAATCCTGGACTATTCTAAAGGGGAATGAGATTCTCTCTCAGCAATACTCTTCCATATACACCATAGCACGATGGTATATCGGGGCAGAGCAATAGCACCCTATGTGATATGGTGTGCTCTATGATGAGTACTACTGAGTTTCCTATTTCCTTTTGGGAGTTAAGCACTTGAGAAGCTGCATACCTATTGAATGTGGATTCAATAGTTTCCAACGAATCTCAGCCTCTCCGCCGATCTAGTAGGGTTCCTCACCCACCTGAGAGATACTCCGGTTTCTCTATGACAGTGGGAGTGAGGATTGCATCATGAGATGATGACCCAACTAGTTTCGAGCTGGCCATCAAAAGTGGGACTCTGTAAGAATGGCTGGATGCTTAGCGATTTGAGATGGAATCCTTATACACCAACAAAGTATGGACTTTGGTTGCTTTATCTGAAGGGTTAAATCCCCATCAGGAGCAAGTATATCTTGAGAAGATTACTTGGTGTACATGGAAAAGTTGAGAATTTCAAAGCTATGCTTAAGTCCATCCAGATCCTACTTGCCACGGCTACATACCATGACTACGATATCTGGCGGTTGGGTGTCATGACTGCTTTTCTAAATAATAATTTGGAAGAGAGTGTCTATAAGTACACAGCCAGAGAGCTTCGTAGACAGTGGGAGCAGCGGAAACGTGTGCAAGATATTTTATGTGATAAAGTAGACATCGCGGAGTTGGAACATCTGTTTTGATGTGGTAGTCACAGAGTTTGACTTCATCAAAATGGTAGATAAACCTTGTATATACAAAAAGGTAATAGGGAGTATGGTGATGATCCTCGTAGAGTACGTGGATGACTTACTCTTGATAGGGAAGGAGTTTCCTATGCTATGCTCGGTCAATCTCCGCTTATCACAAGGATTTTCCATATACAATCAAAGTGATACCTCCTAAATCCTGGGTTTTGGATCTATGAGATAGATCTAATTGGATGTTACGATACTCACTAGTTGTAGTGAGATGGTATCAATCGATCCAGGGGAGAATCACTGGAAAGGTTCCAGGGTGATAAGGACGACTAAATGTCTGTCGCAGGCATTGTCTTTACCCTCAGTGGAGGGACGGTATGTTGGAAGAGTTCCAAGCTAAATACCGTGACTTACCAGACGATTAAAGGCAAGATACATCGTTACCAAGGATGCTACCAACGAGGCAGTCTGGATATATATATAAGTTCATAAGATGAACTTCTTTCCTACCATTATGAGACAATGGAGTTGTGGCTTATGCCGAGAAACCCCCGTCCCATCAGAAATCCAGATATAATTCTTAGGCAGTATCACCTGATCATAGAGAAGGTTGATCTCCAGGGAGATCGAGGTTAGGAGAGTAGACACAGAGGACAACAGCGCGGATCCACTCACAAAGGCCTTTTTCCCAGTAGAGACTTTTATGGGATGGTTGAGTATGAGATACTTCAACCACAGCTAATTATTGGGTATGTGATACCACAACAGATGGCCCTAGTGCAAGTGGGAGATTGTTAGTTATATGTATGCCCTAAAGGCCATTACTGTACATACGATGTATATTGTATTGGATGCTTGGATATATATATGGAGGACTTTCTTGCTCCACATTATAGTACGCTATCTAGTTTTACTTTATCTTAACATGTACTCTGATTGTCTCTATATTACATGTTGATAAAGCCCTTAGGATATGTACTCGACTACTGGGACCATGATGAGATCATACTAGTGGGGCCACGGTAGTCGATGAGTACATCATATAACTGTTCCTAGTCGAGGGTGTATCGAGATATGGCATCGATACACCAGAGTAGACTAGCGTATTTGCATCTTGACCCATATGATGGGCGATGGATGATCCTATATCCATCGGTGTTTGACATCAAGGATGGTGTACGGGTGCTCAGTAAAGGCTGGGTACACTGGGCGGACGCGCCGAGAACTCCCAGATGGTATTATACCTCACGTCAGATGGCAGTTCTCCGGTGACACTGGTACAGAGTAGTCTGTTGACCCGAGATCGTCATAGAGTCTTGTGTGATTCCCACCGTGCTTTGATTTCCATCATACCACGTCCAAGAGGGCGTGCAAGAAGGTGGCTTTTGGGTACAGTCCCGAATCACATGGAGGCAATGAGCGATAGGAGGGGATTTGTCTCTTCCATTATAGGGAGTCGATGTTGCGCTGTGTTCGATTGGCTATAACTGGAAATCACTGGCCAGGGTTGCTGAGATTTACTGGTAAGTGTTATCAGTAGTTTCTTGAACTGTTATAGACATCATATCGACACGACTTATCAAGCTACCGGGGTCTGACGTTTACCACCTCTAGGCGAGATATGCGACATATCAGACGACGAGACCGGACTGTACGGGTGTGTTACTGATTGGATTTGTATGAGAATGTATAGGCTTGCTTGTTGATCTTCTGAGCGCTCAATACCTGGGTGGCTGTTACGTTTAGCTGACCGCTTGCAGCTTGTGGGTGTTTGATATGATCATCACCTACTGCCGGCGTATTGACGATTCTTTAGAGTCCTACAGAGAGGTTTCTTGGCTCAGGTAAAACGGAGTAGGAGCACATATGTGGTATGTGCGGGACTGAGGATAATGCGATATGAGATACCGTATTCTATTCTCGCGATATTTGATATCAGCCGGGTCATCGGATCAAGTGTTGATTCGATGAATCGGTAAATGAGATATTAGTCGGTTATATGCGATATAGCCGGATTGTCGGATCAAGAGTTGATTCGATAATTTAATGTATAATAATATATATGTTAAATTAAATTTCATTAACTAATATTAGCTCACTAAAAGATTCTTCTTCTCACTCGGGTAATACATTGATATATATGCGATATATGTTAATTGTATTATTTTATTTTGTTACAATATATATTATATATATGATATATAATATTGTAACATGATATGATTACTAATGCAACATGTTTAGTGGAGATTAAAGAAGGTTAGGGTTTGAATTGGGTTAGTTCTTTCATGAAGATTCTAGAAGGTTTTTCTTTTGTCTTGAGTTAAGATATTATGCTGATATTTATGTGTGACTCATTCTTAACCCAACCCAAACCCTAGCCCTAGTTAAATCTCTACAAAGGTTTAGTTAACCATGGTTGCATTATTCATCATTATTATCTTTTCATTATTTATCACAAAAGGTTTTAATTCATTACTCATTCTTCCTTCTTCTTTCTTTCATGGAAAAAGCTTTCTAGCTTTTTTCCAAGTGCTGAAAATGAGTGAGAATAAGAAAATAAAAGAGAGAAAAAATGCTACTTCATCATCCTCATCTACCCTTGCCATTTAGATGAGGGTGTTCACTTCATTTAATGAGTGTCAGCTTGTGTTAATGAAACTTCAAGGTAGATCATCTTTGTTATCGAAGATCGGAAGCAAGCTTGCATCTTTCTCTTCGTGGAGCCTCTCGAGAGTCCGTAACACGATGATCGCAGCGAAATGACCTCAACACGGAGTTTTAGAAGTGAAGGAGCAGATCTACAAAGGTTGTAATCTCTCTCACTTAGTGTTAAAATGTTTAACATGCTAGTTTTCACCTAATCTTTAGTTTAAAGATCCGGCTTTGGGTTGTTCGGCACGGCTAAATTTTAAATCGGGCATGGTTGATGCCTCGTAGACCCTTGTGCGTGTACCTAGCATCCCTACAGGATGATCTCATATCCATTGGTGTTTGACATCAGATAAGGTATACGGGTGCTCAGTGGAGACTGGGTACACTTGACGGACTCGTCGAGAACTCCTAGATTGTATTATACCTCACGTCGGATGGCAGTTCTCTGGTGACACTGGTACAGAGTAGTCTGTTGACCCGAGATCGTCGTAGAGTCTTGTGTGATTCCTACTGTGCTTTGATTTCCATCATACCACGTCCAAGAGGGCCTGTAAAAAGGTGGCTTTTGGGTACAGTCCTGAATCACATGGAGGCAATGAGCGATAGGAGGGGATTCGTCTCTCCCGGTATAGGGAGTTGATGTTGTGCTGTGTTCGATTGGCTATAACTGGAAATCCCTGGGGTGGGTTGCTGAGATTTACTGGTAAGTGTTATCAGTAGTTTCTCGAACTGTTATAGACCTCATATCGACACGACTTATCAAGCTACTGGGGTCTGACGTATACCACCCCTAGGCGAGATATGCGACATATCAGACGATGAGACCTGACTGTACGGGAGTGTTACTGATTGGATTCGCAGGAGAATGTACAAGCTTGCTTATTGATCTTCTGATCGCTCAATACCTGGGTGGCTGTTACGTTTAGCTGACCGCTTGCACCTTGTGGGTGTTTGATATTATCATCACCTACTGCCGGTGTATTGGCGATTTTTTAGAGTCCTATACAGAGGTTTCTTGGCTCAGGCAAAATGGAGTAGGAGCACATATATGATTTGTGCGGGACTGAGAACAATACGTGTATGTGATACCGTATTAGATTCTCGCGATATGAGATATCGTCCGGGTATATATGATATAGCCGGGTCATCGGATCAAGTGTTGATTCGATGAACTGATACAGATTATATTAGTCGGTTATTTATGAAATAGCCGGATTATCGGATCAAGTGTTGATTCGATAATTTAATGTATAATTATATATTTGATATATTAAATTAAATTAACTGATATAAGCTCACTAAAAGATTCTTTTTCTCACTCGGGTAATACCTTGATATATATTAATTGTATTATTTTATTTTGTCGCAATAAATATTGTATATGTGATATATAATATTGTAACATGTTAGGGTTATTAATGCAACATGTTTAGTGGAGATTAAACATGGTTAGGATTTGATTTGGGTTAATCTTTTGTAGAACCTTCCAGAAGGTTTTATTTTGTTTTATGCAAAGATATTTGTGTTGATATTTTGCATGGATATTTGATTAACCCAAACAAACCTTTAACCATGATTCAATCTCTACAAGGGTTAGATCTTCTCACATAAACCATGGTTGCATTTCTAACCTTACACTTGAGTTATTCATTATTCATCACAAAAGGATACTTCTTCTTCTTCCTTGAATTCTTGATGCAAAAGCTTTCTAGCTTTTTGCTTAGTGATGAAAATGAGTGAGATTAAGAAAACAAATGAGAGCTAAAATTCTACTTCATCATCATAATCTATCCTAACCATTTAGATTAGGGTGTTCACTTCATTTAGTGAGTGGGAGCTTGTGTTAATGAAACTTCAAGGTAGATCATCTTTGTTATCGAAGATCGGAAGCAAGCTTGCATCTTTCTTTTCGTGGAGCCTCTCGAGACTCCGGAACTTGATGATCGCAGCGAAAGGACCACAACATGGAGCTTATTAATTGAAGGACCGGACTACAAAGGTTGTAATCCCAAACTCTTAGATGTTAAAGTGTTTAACATGCTTTGTTTCGCCAAATCTCTAGTTTAAGATCTTGGTTTAGAGTTGTTCGGCACGGCTAAAATTTAAACCGGGCTTGGTTGATGACTTATAGACCCTTATTAGAGTGCCTAGTAACCCTACAGATGGTCTATCCCACAGCCATTAGTACGTTGTACTGAAGATAGTATACAGGTTCTCATCGGGTTATGAGTTACACAGGACAGGACTTGTGGGGAACTGCTGGTTGCTACTATATCTATCGTCAGGTAGCAGTTCTCAGGTGACATGAGTATAGGTTAGTCCGTTGGCTTGACATCGCCACTTTGCCTCGAGTGTGTTCCCACTGTACTTAGATCACTACCCTAACATGGCTCAAATGAGTCGTGCAAACAGATAGTGGTTGGGTGCAGTCCCGAAACACTTGGAGGCAGTAGCGGTTAGAAATGATTTGTCTCTCTCGGTATTAGGGGTTGATATCGCGCTGTGTTCGGAAATACATTACATAAAGTCCCTGGCCAGGGCAAGCGATATTTTCTGGTAGGCACTCCAGTTGTTTCTCAGGGTGTTTTGGGCTATACTCCGGCACGACTTATTGCGCTATTAAGGGTCTGACGCTTAACTCCCTCCTAGGCCCGATATGCGAGTATCTTAGACGAACAGACTGGACTGTACGGAAATTGTCACAGATGGACTCAGTAAGAGTTTGGATGAGCATGCTCATCGGCCCCCTTATCGACAGATACTATCGATAGATACTTGGGTAGCCGTTACGTGCAGCTAGTACCTCAGACGTGCTTGTGTTTAAACGCACTGCCAGCGTACTGTCGAGTCTTTAGAGTTGCACACAGAGGGTTTCCCTACTTCGGGCGAAATGATGTAAAGGCCGTATGGTTTTACGGCAGGGTTCCATCATATACGTGTACTTATGCACGGATCAGGATTTAGACGGATAATATTAGTGGGCATTGGTTTAAGCCGGATCCAAGTATTATATGCTTGGATTATTTTCATCTCTTTGTATTCATATTTTTCGGAATACGGATATGGGTATGTATATACGGTGAGGGGTATTTTTGTAATTGTGCAAGAGTGCTTCTAGAAGAAGACACCTCATTTGTGGATTTAACCAGTTTATTAAATGGTTAATGAAGTGGAGGTATGAGGTGTTGATTATCATTTAATGAAGCATGCTTACTTGTGTAGGGTTCCTAGGCATGCTAGTGAGGTCTCACAAGGCATCATCCATGCCAATTTCAAAAATTCTAGGTGCCGAGAAACCCGACTACGGATCGTTTGCTAGAAAACTAGGCGAAAAGATAACTAGTTAACACTTAACTAAGGGAATACGGAAATACAACCTTTGTAGATCCGGTGCTCCACCTCCATAGCTCCGCAACGAAGTCCTCTCCGCTGTCCAAATCAAATCCAGGCTCTAGCGTCGGCTTCGTCGGAGAATGGGTAAGCTAGGTCGTCGATGTCCATGCCGAAGATGATCTGCGTCGAGGCATCGCTAAATCAAGCTCCGACTTCACCAAGTCAAGAAACTTGTGAAGAAAACACACTCTACTACTTGGCAAGAGGTAGAGGATGAAGAAATAGGAAGTGGGTTAACTTTATTTTTGGATTTCTCACTCTTTTTCATCACTTGCCATTGATGGAGGCAAGCTTTCTTCACTTGAAGAAATGAAGAAGAAGAAGGAAATAGTTATGATAAGTTAATTAAAAAATGAAAAGAAAAATCAAAACTTATCATAATCTAAACCATGGTCAAGTGTAGAGATTGAACTAGGGTTAAATCAAATGGTTAGGTTAAGCATGAGATAAGAATGGTGGACAAAGTCAAAGGTTCATGAATCTTCAACTACAAACAAAGAAAGCCACCATTCTTCTCATTTCTTTTTCCAAAAAGAAAATAAATAAATAAATAAATAGATATGAAAAACAAAACCCTAACCATATAAATAACCATGGTTTAATCTTTACACAAACTCAAGTAAACATGTATCATCAAACATGATACAATCAAGTGCACAAAAGTATATCACATATACAATGTGTACAATCCGAGTGAGAAAATCCATTTAAAGTGAACCAATACTAGTTAATGCAAAGTAATATATCAAATATATAATTATGCATTAAATCATTAAATCAACACTTGATTCAATGATCCGGTTATGTCGCACACAACCGACTAGTATATAATATATCGGCTTATCGAATCAACGCTTGAATCGATAACTAGGTTATATCGCATATAACCATTCGATACATTTATCGCGAGAATAGAATACGGTATCACATACACGCATTATTCTCGGTCCCGCACATATCTCATATGCGCTCCTATTTCGTTTCGCTTGAGCCAGGAAACCTCTGTGTAGGACTCTAAAGACTCGTCAATACGCCGGCAGTAGGTGATGATCATATCAAACACCCACAAGCCGCAAGCGGTCTGCTAAACGTAACGGCCACCCGGGTATTGAGCGATCTGAAGATCGACGAGCAAGCCCGCTCACACTCCAGTGAATCCGACCAGTAACACTACCGTACAGTCCGGTCTGATCGTCTGATATGTCGCATATCTCGCCTAGGGGTGGTAAACGTCAGACCCCAATAGCTCAATAAGTCGTGTCGATATGAGGTCTATAACTATTCGAGAAACTACAGGTAACACTTACCAGTAAATCTCAGCAACCCTGGCCAGGGATTTCCTGTTATAGCCAATCGAACACAGCACAACATCAACTCCCTATACCGGGAGAGACGAATCCCCTCCTATCGCTCATTGCCTCCATGTGACTCGGGACTGTACCCAAAAACCACCGTTTTGCACGCCCTCTTAGACGTGGTAAGATGGAAATCAAAGCACAGTGGGAACCACACAAGACTCTATGACGATCTCGGGTCAACAGACTACTCTGTACCAGTGTCACCAGAGAACTGCCATCTGACGTGAGGTATAATACCATCTGGGAGTTCTCGGCGAGTCCGTCCAGTGTACCCAGTCTACACTGAGCACCCGTATATCATCTCTGATGTCAAACACCGATGGATATGGGATCATCCATCACCCATCTGTATGGGTCGAGAAGGTGCACTCTAGTCTACTCTGGTATATCGATGCCCCGTCTCGACACACCCTCTACTAGGGACTTTGAAGGATGTACTTATGGACTGCCATGTCCCCACTAGTATGATCCGCATCATAGTCCAGGTAGTCAAGCACACATCCTAAGGGCTTTACCAACATGTAACAGAGAGACAATCAGTATACACGTTAAGGTAAAGTTCAACCAGATAGCATACTATCAAGTCGAGCAAGAAAGTCCTCCCTATATATGTCCCAGCATCCACTACAATATACATCCTGTGTACAGTAATGGCCTCTAGGGCATACATATAACTAACAATCTCCGACTTGCACTAGGGCCATCTGTAGCAGTGGTTGTAGTATCTCATACTTAACCATCCCATAAAAGTCTCTTTCTGGGAACAGGCCTTTGTGAGTGGATCCGCTGTGTTGTCCTCTGAGTCTACTCTCCAAACCTCGATCACCCTGGAGATCAATCATCTCCATGATCAAGTGATACTACCTTAGAATATGTCTGGATCACTGATGGGACCGGCGTTCCTCGGCATAAGCCACAACTCCATTGTCTCACAATGGGAGGAACATAGTTCATCTCATGAACCAATATACATCCAAACAGCCTCTTTGGTAGCATCTTAAGTAGCGATGTATCGTGCCTTTATCGTCTAGTATGTCACGGTATCTATCTTGGAACTCTTCCAACATACCGTCCCTTTACTGAGGGTAAAGACAATGCCTGCGACTGACACTCAATCGTCATTATCACCCTAGAACCCTTCCAGTGATTCTCCCCAGGATCGGTTGATACCGTCTCACTACAACTAGTGAGAGTCCTAACATCCAATTAGATCTATCTCATAGATCCAAACACCCAGGATTTAGGAGGTATCACTTTGATCCTATATGGAGAATCATTGTGATATGCGGAGATTGATCGAGCGTAGCATAGGAAACTCCTTCCCTATCAAGAGTATGTCATCCACGTACTCTACGAGGATCATCACCATACTCCCTACCACCTTTTTATTTATACAAGGTTCATCTACCATTTTGATGATGTCAAACTCTTTGACTAATTCATCAAAACAGATGTTCCAACTCCGCGATGCCTGCTTTTGTAAGTGCACGGCGGCGCCCCGGCCGTCAATCCGACGGCGGAATGCGGAAGCGGTGAAAAACTTTAATTTTGCGGACTTAGCAAACCGGCACCACCGCGCACTAAACACCCGGATCGTAACCATTAACAAGTCTAAGCTAACTAGAAGATGGGTTAGAGATATACCGACGATCCAAGTCCTCCGGTCTTCTCGTCATCGTCCCGATCTCCTGCGGAATGTCCCGTCTCCTCCTCGTCGCCGGAGGTGCACCACACCGCCTACTTCTTTTACGGGCTCCCACCTCAATGCCGAGGCAACTCGGGCACGAAGCCGGCTACTCGACGTGCCCAAGGTTCGCTGTAGAATGTAGCGAGCAAGTCTCATTTGGGGTTATCGGAATTGCCTTTTTGGTGGAGGGATGATACAAGAACAATGTGGAGGAACTTTAGGGATTTTGGGAACATGAAATGAACAAAAACCCCACACCAAAAACTTGGACAGCCCCTATAGGGAAGTGGCCGGCCATTCCAATGAGGGTGAGTGAGAATGAGGAGGTTCTATCAAAAGAATATGAGAGAGGCCAATAATAATCACCATACAAGAGAGAGAGAGGAAAGGTTATCATAATCAAAAAGGAAATGATCACAAGTGTAAACTAACACTCCACCAACCTCACCCCTCATCATCAACAACCATCATGTCCCTCCATCATCATACATAAGTCAAGCCATGATGAGGTTAGGAAGTCAAGCCATCATGAAGAAATCAAGTCAAAGGATGGTGCTATCATGATACAACAAAAATGCAAAGACCCCCTCCACAAATGCCTATTTGCAACAATGCAAATAAGCCCTCCTCCACCAATCTTCGGCCAATGAACGGAACAATGGAAATTGGCCGAAACGGAAAGCAAACTGGCAACTCCAGAAAACTGGTCCCGTAATAAATTACAGGAAAACCCCGATACTGTGCATACACACCCGCATCTGTATTTCGACCGAAATACACATGCAACGAGACAAAGTCTACACTGTACTATACTAAGCTCCGGCTTATACCAAAGCCGGCTAGTAAAAACTGTTCGATCCTGATCCGTGCAATACCGCACATATCTGATCGAACCCTGCCATATAACCATATGGCCTATAGTACATACTGTCCGATCCTGATCCGTGCAATACCGCACGTATCTGATCGGACCTTGCCATATCTCCATACGGCCTCTACAACCTTTCGCCCGAAAGCTGAGTAACTGAATGTGGGGGGACTCTAAAGACTCGTCAACACCTTGGTTGTGGATTTAACCACTAGCACGTCAGAGGTATAAGCCAATACGTGACGGGCTACCAGGTACTGACCAAATGGGACGTCGATGAGGAAGCTCACCCCGACACCCAACTGAGCCTGTCAGTGACAATAACCGTGCAGTCCGGTCCGTTCGTCTATGAGCATCGCATGGCGGGCCTAGGGGGTTGGTAAAAGTCAGACCCCCAAAAGCGGTACAAGTCGTGTCGGAGTGTAGCCCAGAACACCCTGAGATACTACTGGAATACCTACCAGTAAATCTCCTTGCCTTGGCCAAGGACTTTGTGTAATGGCTCTCCTAGACACAGCACGACCTCACCCCCAATACCGGGAGAGACGAACCCCTGAAGATACGCTCACTGCCTCCATGTGGCTCGGGACTGTACCCAACTAAAACCTGTTTGCACGACTCCTTTGAGCCGTGGTAGGGTAGTAATCAAAGTACAGTGGGAACTCACACGAGACAAATGACGATCCCCAGGTCGATGAACTAACCTGCACACATGTCACCAGGGAACTGCCATCTGACGTCTGGTATATGACCAACTAGCATGTTCCCGGCGAGTCCTGTCCGGTGTACTCATAACCCAATGAGCACCTGTATACATCTTAGGTGATCCAACTGACACCAGTGGCTTGTGAGACCGGCCACCGCCCCTCGTCGGGGTCTCGACTGTATACACTAGTCTACTAATGGAGTATCGATGCCCGGTCTCGAAACTCCCACGACTAGGGACCTTTTAAGGATATGCTTGTAGACCCCCAGCTCCCACTTATATGATCGCCCTCATACTGCTGGTGGTCAAGCATGAATCCTAGGGGCTCTATCAACGTGTAATAGCGACGTGTCAGGTCACCTAAAGCAGTACACGATGATAAAGGTAAACCAGATAGCATACTATCATCTCGAGTAAGACTGTCCTACCGGGATAGGTCCTCCCTCAATCATTACAATCACGTACCTGTGACCTAATAATTGACTCTGAGGGCACTATCTCCAACAGTTTTATCGTATAAAGCATCTTGCACACGTTTCCGCTGCTCCCACTGTCTACGAAGCCCTCTGGCTGTGTACTTATAGACACTCTCTTCTAAAAATCATTTAGAAAAGCAGTCAAGACACCCAACCACCAGATATCGCAGTCATGGTATGTAGCCGTGGCAAGTAGGATCTGGATGGACTTAAGCATAGCTACTTGAAAAAGGTTTCATCATTATCCACACCTGGTCAATGATGCACACTTTTATCAAGTCTAGCTTTGAAAGTCTCAACTTTTCGATGTACACCAAGTAATCTTCTCAAGATATACTTTCTCCTGATGGGGATTTAACCCTTCAGATATAGCAACCAAAGTCCATACTTTGTTGGTGTATAAGGATTCCATCTCAGATCGCTAAACATCCAGCCATTCTTACAGAGTCTTACTCTCGATCGCCTGCTGGAAGCTAGTTGGGTCATCATCTCATGATGCAATCCTCGCTCCCACTGTCATAGAGAAACCGAAGTATCTTTCAGGTGGGTGAGGAACCCTACTAAATCGGCGGAGAGGCTGAGGTTCGTTGGAATCTACTGAATCCTTTGGTTCTACCAAATCATCAGCTGCAGTTTGTATGGCTGGAACATTTCCAGTTCTACATAACAGATCTTGCCTTGAGCTTGTCCGGATTTTGCTTTTAGACATAGGCCGGACAACCCCAAATCTTAACTAGCTTAAGACACGGGCTCTTCCCTTTCCATATCAGATATGAAATGGTAGGCAACTGATTTGATTGGAACCCTATTCAATAGGTATGCAACTTCATAAGTGCATAACTCTCAAAAGGAAATAGGTAACTCAGTAGTACTCATCATAGAGCACACCATATCAAATAGGGTGTATCTGCTCCGCCCCGATATACCATCGTTCTATGGTGTATACAGAGGAGTAATGCTGAGAGAGAATCTCATTCTCCTTTAGAATAGTCCAGGAATTCCATGCACAAGTATTCTCCGCCCTGATCTCATCATAGGACATAATACTTATACCCTTGTTTTGGTTCTCTACTTCTAACTTATATTCTATGAATATCTCAAAAGGTTCGGACTTGTGTTTCAACAGGAACATATGTCTGAATCTTGAGAGATTATCAGAGAATGTAATGAAGTACAAAGAACCGGTCTTGGCATGTGTAGACAGGGGACCTGCATACATCAACATGTATCATCCCAAGAGTTCACTAACTCTTTCTCTGTTTCCAATAAACAGAGCTGGTGTCATCTTATCTTTGTGACATGACTGGCGAGTTACACAAGATATAAATTCAAACTGATTTAAATATGCATCTATATGTAACTCTAGCTAGTCGTGTCACATTGATCTGACCTAGTCTACAATACCTCAAGAAGAATTCGTTCATTTCTGAACTCTTCCTCTTGTGTGTGTTCCATATACTAAGAACTGTAGTTTGATTTAGAACATCAATGCTATTAGATAACGTGCCTGAACCGATCAACCTTTGATATAGGAAATGTTCAAAACATTATCCAACAATACAAAATTTTATCATTTCTTTACTAATAAAGAGATAGATATGATTTTGTATATCAGGTTCGGTATCTAACAACATTCGTTCAGAATCAATGTATTGGTAATACAGGGTGACAGTGACCAACAGACTTGGCTGCAACTCTTGCCCCGTTTTCTGTCTCATGAAACTTATCACCCGTTCTCAGTTCTCTACCTGTCTGTAGCCCTATGTAACAGATTACATATCTGGGATCCTGATCTGGTATCAAATACCCAGGATGCAGAGGATACTGAGAAACAGTTCTTTGTAATGAACACACCCGAAGATGATGCATCAGCATGCACTCTCTTCGTTTGGGCGGCACGGGAATTCTGTTAATCCCCAATTTCCTGCTCTGTCTTATAACAATTATAAGTTGGAGCGGGACCAACGTTCCCCAGCTCAGTATAACAAGCGCGTTCGGTCAATAATCCGTATTATTATCTTGATTAAGGCGTGATATGGTCGCTACCTGGAGAGAGAGAGAAGAAAACACTCAGCGTGCGCTCTTGCAAGAATAGATTGGTTATTAGTTTATCTAATCAGGATGGCTCCCACTGCTTTTTATCAAATCTTCCTTCAAACCCTAAAAGGAAAGACTAGCCAGGATTAATTACACACTACAAGTTCGCCAATCTTTCAGCCAGGCCAGTGTCGGTACTTTGAGGGAGGTCCCCCGTGCTTTCGCACGAACCTAATTAATGTAAACCTCGTTTTCCCAGAGGCTTAACCTCGTTGACACCTTTCTAGACACCTACTTGATCGGCTAATTGTAATGTATAAAACTCTCCCAGGAGTAACTCTTACTCGCAGCGGGTATCGGGATCCAACTATCTCATAGAAGGTATGCAATCTCATTGCAAATTTCAACACTTGAAATTCCCGATAACATTTTGCCCCATGCGATCTATGACCTTGACTGAGTCAACAAACCATAGACCGCAAGTAAAGTTCAACCCGTCATTTCTTGATTGAATTAAACCCACCCGCACGACCCTTGACTGAGTCAACAAGGCCGCACGACTACCCTAATCCAATCGCATCATATGCTTTGCAGATAAGCAATAATCAGCTACCGCACACTACGCCTTGACTGAGTCAACAAACGCAGCACGAATACTAACTATTACTTATCTGAAATGACGGAGGGCTACGACAGGTTTTTAAGAAAACCTTTTGCGTAATGAACTTTATATCGTTGTAGAATCAAATGATTTTAAAATGGAGTGCTTTTGTGGCTTTTCTAGTTTTGCTAAAGGAGTCACTCCCGGTGAAGGGATCGTCGGTCCTTTCCTCGTCGAATGAGGTGCGGGATATATCATATATATCACTGTGCAAAGCAAAAACACTTAAAAGCAATCAAAAGACAAACCGAGTGTGTAGCATCTGCCGGTTATTGCTAAAGGAGTCACTCCCAGTGAAGGGATCTCGGTCCTTTCCTCATCGAATAAGGTGCAGGATATATCTCATATACCGCTATGCAAAGCAAGAACTGTAGCTACCTGTTTTATTTTGAAATTCAATTCTACAACATCTTAGGTTTCTTTTATTTCATTAATCACATTAATGAAGTCCCATCATTTAAATTACCTAAACGTCACAGATAAATACGACGTATACTTATGCCATCCGCATTCGCCTCGATGTCCCTTCGTGCACCGTTAGGTTAGGTAACTAACGGCAGAGCGGGGCAGGGCTAGCGCGGGTGTAAAACATAAGTAACGCCTATATAATATATCATATATACTATATACTGTATCTATCACAGAACATCACATGATCACATCACAGATATCGCAGCAGAAGAATCATATGAAATATTGGATATACTAGGACGTCCGTGTTTTTAATACGAGCCAGTATAAAACACGGATTCCACGGTCATGATGAATAGCCAAACCCACACCCCTAGACCCCTACGAGAGCGGCAAGCAACCCTACCAATTCTAGAGTTAGGAGACCCGGACTCGACTCCTCGAGTTGGTCTCCCACTGGACTCTAGAACCCGGTTACTTGTGCTCTCCTCCTTGGGTCTATCCTAGTGCGGAAAAGTAAATAATATACAAACGGTGACAACTTCCGCAACCTGGAAGCGCCCCAATAAAAGAATATTACATACAAGTTTTTACATGAATGAAAATGAAAAACACTCATCTCACATAAAAACACCCGGCTATTCAAATACGACGATCCAATATAACATATCCAGCAACACATAACATCACATGTCATCAACGTAAGTAAATATGCGCATCCCAATTGTCGTTGACATATAGCAACGAAACCAGCGATATCACATATTACACTTACGGTCACAGAAAAGAAAGTGTAAAACTACAACAGTTGGAATCCGCAACCACCTCAGACATCGCATGCCTGACCAAATGAATTACTTAGACATCGCATGCCTAACAATTATAAACCCCGCATTTCAGTCTCATTATCGAAAACACTTTTCAATATCGAGTCGGGCAATTCAACAAGATTCTCGACAGTCTGATCGAATACTCGTCGCAAACTTTAGTAGGCGGCCGCACCCCCGATACCGTCGACGAAGTGCACCAAGGCGGAACACCGCTGCCGCGAGCACCCGAACGGATGCTTTCGGCGACGGGGTTCTCCTACAGTCACTTGGTCGGGGCTATGGAGTGAGGCTGTCTATTAAGTTTACCCGGCGAGTATCCGCGTACGCTACGTGATTGCGACGGACTTTTGATCACATCAAAATTCCGTGGCAACCAATCAAGTGAGACTAAAGTGCTACGTTTATAACATTCATTCAGTTATCTCATAACTATTGTGAATTCCAATTATTGTATCCCATTCCAAATAAACAGAAAATGTTAAACTTTCCGATTGAATATTCGAACACCCAAGTTTTCCCGATACAGATCAACACATGAAATAAGTCTAACAACATTCAGTTCGTGCCTCAGTACCAACGGTCCAGCCGTAGAAGGGTCAAGCCAACGCCTCACATGTGGCACGCCGTACTGCCCCAAACCCGAAGGTTCAAAGGGCAGTTCAAGACGGTCACATAATCGAGTTAAGGTTTGTTGTCTTCTAGAGGGTCCATTGCGTTACTTGCACTACTTAGAACGTCGTTAAACTACGGAAAAATCCAACACTTGGAAATTTCCCGACAGAAGAAAAATTGGGTATTTATATCCGGTCGAACTTTTTAACATATTCTAAAATTATCCGGAAAGCCACACAGACAAAATTTGATACTCCGATCGAAACACCGAATCCCCAAAATAATCCCAAAAAATACAACTCTGGAATAAATTTTAAAAATACCCAGAAAATCCAGCATAAAATAATAGGAGTTACTGTGCAAACAGTGTATGATGACGTCATCATTCCGCCGCTGAACCGCCGCATAAGGCAGGCTTATGCCGTTGATCCGCCGCGGTTTGTACTGTTCATCGGAAAAATTTTGCATCATAATTCTTATTTTTTCCTGCTGAATTTTTTAGAAATTTTTAATTTGAAAAAATCCACGTTTTCTGAAAACGTCCAGAGAGCATTTTCCGGTTGGGGTTTCGGGTCGTTCGGACTTTAAAATCCGTCTAGACTTCGCCTAAGGCTCTAGCTAGGCTCTGATACCACTGTAGGGTTCCTAGGCACGCTAGTGAGGTCTCACAAGGCATCATCCATGCCAATTTCAAAAATTCTAGGTGCCGAGAAACCCGACTACGGATCGTTTGCTAGAAAACTAGGCGAAAAGATAACTAGTTAACACTTAACTAAGGGAATACGGAAATACAACCTTTGTAGATCCGGTGCTCCACCTCCATAGCTCCGCAACGAAGTCCTCTCCGCTGTCCAAATCAAATCCGGGCTCTAGCGTCGGCTTCGTCGGAGAATGGGCAAGCTAGGTCGTCGATGTCCATGCCGAAGATGATCTACGTCGAGGCATCGCTAAATCAAGCTCCGACTTCACCAAGTCAAGAAACTTGTGAAGAAAACACATTCTACTACTTGGCAAGAGGTAGAGGATGAAGAAATAGGAAGTGGGTTAACTTTAGTTTTGGATTTCTCACTCTTTTTCATCACTTGCCATTGATGGAGGCAAGCTTTCTTCACTTGAAGAAATGAAGAAGAAGAAGGAAATAGTTATGATAAGTTAATTAAAAAATGAAAAGAAAAATCAAAACTTATCATAATCTAAACCATGGTCAAGTGTAGAGATTGAACTAGGGTTAAATCAAATGGTTAGGTTAAGCATGAGATAAGAATGGTGGACAAAGTCAAAGGTTCATGAATCTTCAACTACAAACAAAGAAAGCCACCATTCTTCTCATTTCTTTTTCCAAAAAGAAAATAAATAAATAAATAAATAGATATGAAAAACAAAACCCTAACCATTTAAATAACCATGGTTTAATCTTTACACAAACTCAAGTAAACATGTATCATCAAACATGATACAATCAAGTGCACAAAAGTATATCACATATACAATGTGTACAATCCGAGTGAGAAAATCCATTTAAAGTGAACCAATACTAGTTAATGCAAAGTAATATATCAAATATATAATTATGCATTAAATCATTAAATCAACACTTGATTCAATGATCCGGTTATGTCGCACACAACCGACTAGTATATAATATATCGGCTTATCGAATCAACGCTTGAATCGATAACTAGGTTATATCGCATATAACCATTCGATACATTTATCGCGAGAATAGAATACGGTATCACATACACGCATTATTCTCGGTCCCGCACATATCTCATATGCGCTCCTATTTCGTTTCGCTTGAGCCAGGAAACCTCTGTGTAGGACTCTAAATACTCGTCAATACGCCGGCAGCAGGTGATGATCATATCAAACACCCACAATGTTAGGTCCACGTTACCTCTCCCGGTACTTTCGGGGTTGCGGAAACGGTAAATCAAAATTTTTCTAAACTTTGTAACATGGACCGTAAAAGCCGGATCTTTGCTAAACTAAACTAGCATACTTGCAAAGAAGAGTTAACTACTATGCAAAGTGGTTATACCTCAACTTGAACTCCTTCTCTTTTTGTTGTTGTTCTTCTTTCTTGTTCTTTGTAGTAGCTTGAATGGCTTCCCCTCCTCGTTTCCTCTTTGCCGAAGATAGATCCACCTGAGGGCTTCATCCTTTGGGCTCTTCCTCGATCTTTGAGTGAACTAGGATTTCCGGCTTGCTAAACCTTGAACCCTAGAGAGAGTAGAGAGTGTCTAGGGGTTGTTTTCTTTTCAAGGTGAAGGATTCTCAACACATGAGAAGGAATCACCTTGAGCTAGAGGAAGAAGAAGATGAAGTGAGGAGAGAGAAGCTAAAATGATAGAATGAGCAATCTTTTCTTTCTTGCAACCATAATGCCAAAAGAAAAGAATTATCTAAATAATAATTATTCAAAATAAGAATAGTTGATGGTAATTTGGAATGACCACTACCATGCTTCATTTAATAAAACGTAAGCATGAATCAAGGAGGACTTTTCAAAGCATGATGGTGGTCAGCATTCAACCATGGTCAACAAGTCAACCATGGTCAACAAGTCAACAAAATCAACCATAACATTATTCTCATTTAATTACTATTATTAATAGATAATTCATAAATCCATTAGGGTTTGGAAAATGATAACTGTCAACTGTGCATACGCACCCGTTCCGAAACCCTAATGAAATACCTCATCCTCCGCCTCAAGCAACTGTGCATACACACCTGCATTCTCGTTCCGAGGAACAAGAATACCAAGATATAAAAGCAACCCCAAATATATATACCAGTATCTGGCTCAAACCAGAGCCTGCCAGTATAATCCGTCCGGACTCCAAACGTGCACAAGTGCGCGGATGAGAACGAACCCTGTCGCAAAACCATGCGACCTCTACTCTGTTTTTCCCAGAAGCGAATGCCCTCTGTGTGGGACTCTAAAGACTCGACACTACGCTGGCAGTGGGTTTAACCACAGACCGCAAGCGGCACTAGCTGTGCGTAATGGTCCCCAGGTAGATGCCGACAAGAAGGCTGACGAGGTGAACCCCATCTGAACTCCTACTGAGTCTGAATATGACATTCTCCGTACAGTCCGGTCTGTTCGTCTGATACATCGCATGTCGGGCCTAGGGGGCGGTAAAACGTCAGTCCCCCAATAGCGGTACAAGTCGTGTCGGAGTGAAGCCCAAAACACCCTGAGATAACACTGGAAACCTACCAGTATATCTCGCTTGCCCTGGCCAGGGACTACTCGTGTAATGGCTCTCCTAGACACAGCGCGATGTCAACCCCCAATACCGGGAGAGACGAATCCTGTCTAACCGGCACTGCCTCCAAGTGTTTCGGGACTGCACCCAACCACTACCTGTTTACACGACTCCTTTGAGCCGTGGTAGGGTAGTGATCAAAATGCAGTGGGAACACACTCGAGGCGAAGTGCCAGTGTCAAGTCAGCGGACTAAGCTGTACTCATGTCACCTGGGAACTGATAACTGACGATAGGTATAATACCAACCTGTCAGTTCCCGACGAGTCCTGTCCAGTGTACTCGTAACCTAACGAGCACCCGCATACTATCTCAAGTACGACGTACCGACGGCTGTGGGACAGACCGTCTCCCGTGCTGGGATGAGAAGCGCATACGCTAGTCTACTCCGGAGCATCGATGCCCTATCTAGATACTCCCACGACCAGGGACGTGTATAAGGATGTGCTTGTAGATTACCCAGCCCCCACGAGTGTGATCGCCATCACAACGCCGGTAATCAAGCAAAGATCCTAAGGGCTCTACTAATGCGTATAGGTGATATAATAAATAAACACACATGTACACATTAAAGCAGAGACAAACCAAGTAGCATACTACTATATTGAGCAAGATTATCTGTACAACTGTGAATATCCCAAGCTTCCATCAAGTAATATACATACTAGTATGATACAGTAATGGCCTCTAGGGCATATACACTAACAATCTCCCACTTGCACTAAGGCCATGTACTGGCGTATCGAAGACCTATCATCTCGATCAGCCGCTCGAACTGAGTCTGGGGTAAAGCCTTCGTGAATGGGTCCGCAGTGTTGTCCTTTGTGTCTACTCTCCGTACCTCGATCTCCTGTCGATCAATGATCTCCCTGATCAGGTGATACCGCCTTAAGATGTGCCTGGATTTCTGATGGGACCTTGGTTCCTTCGCTAAAGCTATAGCCCCATTGTTATCGCAATACAAAGGTATTGGGTCAACAATGGACGGAACCACCTGAAGTTCACTAATGAACTTCTTCATCCAGACCGCTTCTTTTGCGGCATCGCTTGCAGCAATGTATTCAGCCTCCATCGTCGAGTCTGCGATGGTTTCCTGCTTGGAACTCCTCCAACATACCGCCCCTCCGTTGAGGGTAAACACAAAACCCGAGACGGACTTGCTGTCATCTTTGTCACTCTGGAAGCTTGAATCGGCAAAGGACTCGACCCGGAGGTCTCCATTACCGTAAACCAAGAACATCTCCTTAGTCCTTCTCAGGTACTTGAGAATGTTCTTCACTGCTGTCCAGTGGTCCTCCCCTGGGTCTGACTGATACCGGCTTACCGCGCTCAACGCGTAAGCTACATCTGGTCTTGTACATAGCATCGCATACATTATAGATCCTACCGCCGAAGCGTAGGGTATAGTGCTCATGCGAACCCTCTCCTCGTCAGTCTTAGGAGACATCTTCTTGGAGAGGGTAATTCCGTGCAATGCGGGTATGTTACCGCGCTTGGAACCCTCCATACTAAATCTCTTTAGTACGGTCTCTATGTACCTGGACTGCGAAAGTCCCAATAGTTTCTTGGATCTATCTCTATAGATCTTGATCCCCAGAATGTACGAGGCATCACCCAGGTCCTTCATGGAGAACCTTTGTGACAAAAATAGCTTGACCGATTGTAGCATAGGAATATCATTTCCTATCAAAAGAATGTCGTCCACGTACAAGACTAGGAATACGACAGTTCGTCCTACAATCTTCTTATATACACAGGGTTCATCTTCGTTCTTGATGAAATCAAATTCCTTGATTGCCTCATCAAAACAGATGTTCCAGCTCCGCGATGCCTGCTTTAATCCATAAATGGATTTAAGCAACTTGCACACCTTTCCGCTGCTCCCACTGTCTACGAAACCTTCTGGTTGATCCATGTAAACGCACTCTTCCAAACAACCGTTTAGGAAAGCCGTTTTAACATCCATCTGCCAGATTTCATAGTCATGGAAGGCAGCAATGGCAAGTAGGATCCGAATGGATTTGAGCATAGCCACCGGAGAAAAAGTTTCATCATAGTCCAAACCAGGTCTTTGACGAAAACCTTTTGCAACGAGTCTAGCTTTATAGGTTTCCACCCGCCCATCTACACCAAGTTTCCTTTTGTAGATCCATTTGCATCCAACGGGTTTTACCCCAGGTGTAGCAATATCCATGGTCCACACTTTATTGGCGTACATGGACTCCATTTCAGATTGCATTGCTTCCTGCCACTTATCAGAGTCCCTACTGATAATGGACTGCCTGAAACTGGTAGGGTCATCTTCTTCCAAGATGCAATCCTCTCGATCCCCGTCTATGAGAAAACCGTAGTATCTCTCGGGCGGATGAGAAATCCTACCAGATCTGCGGAGTGGCTGAGGTTCGTCTGGGGTTATAGAATCTAGCGGTTCCTCCAAATTTTCAGTTACATTTTGTGGTCGCTGAATTTCTTCCAGTTCTACCGAACTCCCACTAGTTTCTTTTGCAAGAAACTCCCTTTCTAAGAAGGTGGCGTGGCGAGATACAAACACCTTCTGTTCCTCAGTGTGGTAGAACAGATATCCTAGTGAGTCTTTAGGATATCCCACAAATTTACAGAGAACTGACCGTGCCTCTAACTTGTCCGGTTTCTGTGTTTTCACATAGGCCGGACAACCCCATATCTTAATAAACTTCAGACATGGTTTCTTACTGCTCCATATTTCATACGGAGTTATAGGCACAGATTTGGACGGAACTTGATTCAAAAGGTATGCCGCTGTCTGAAGCGTATGTCCCCAGAATGAAAGAGGTAACTCAGCACTACTCATCATGGAGCGAACCATATCCAGTAGGGTACGATTCCTCCGCTCCGAAACACCGTTGTGCTGTGGTGTATAAGGAGGAGTAAGCTGAGAGAGAATACCATTCTCTTTTAAGTAATCTAGGAATTCCGTGCTTAAGTACTCCCCTCCCCTGTCAGACCGGAGGATCTTGATACTTTTGTCTGTCTGGTTCTCTACTTCCTTTCTGAATTCCTTGAATTTCTCAAAAGCTTTAGATTTGTGTTTCATCAGATACACATATCCGAACCTAGAGAGATCGTCAGTGAATGTGATGAAGTACGAGAACCCACCCCTTGCATGTGTAGACATCGGACCACATACATCACTATGTATGAGTCCCAAGAGCTCTGCTGCTCTTTCTCCATGTCCGGTGAACGGAGATTTGGTCATCTTCCCTTTGAGACAAGACTGACAAGTTTCATAAGATGAAAACTCGAACGCATCCAAGAGTCCATCTTTATGCAACTTACTCAGTCTTTTATCTCCGACATGACCAAGTCTACAATGCCACAAGTAGGATTCATTTGTATCTGAATTCTTCCTCTTGCGTGTGTTTTGTATATTGAGAACTGTGTTCTGATTTAGAACGTAGATACCATTAAACAGTGTACCCTCTGCAACCAGTACCTTATCAAGGTAAATGTTCATGATATTCTTTTCAAGAACAAACTTATATCTATCTTTATCGAGTAAAGAAACTGATATGATGTTGCAAACCATGGAGGGTACATAGTAGCAATTGTTCAAAATCATAGTCTTGCCATTTGGCAATACTAGGTGATATTCACCGACGGCTGCCGCATTAACTTGTGCTCCGTTCGCTACTCTGAGCGACATATCACCCGGTGCAACTTTCCTACTTTTTCTCGGTCCCTGCAATAAATTACAGATATGAGATCCTGATCCGGTATCAAGTACCCAGGAGGTAGGGCTGACCGTAAAACAGTTCTCAATTACAAGAACACCTGAAGTAGATGCAAAACCATGCTTCTTCTTCGACTGGGCATCCTGGAAATCCATACTTTCCTCTTTCCCATTCTCATACTCATGACTGTTGTCACAAGTTAGAGCTGAACCAACTTTCCCCAGTCCCGAATAAGAATTCGGATCGGTCAAGCGATACATTTTATTATCTTGATTAGGGAGTGAAAATGTTGCTGCCTGGAGAGAGAGAAAAGAAACACTCAGCGTATGCTCTTGCAAGATTAGATTGGTTTATTAATTTATCTAACCAGGATGTCTCCCACTGTTTACTCAAATTCTTCTTAAAATCTTTTTAAAAGAAGAACTAGCCGGGTTTTAATTCACGTCACAATACTTACTTAACCTTTCAGCCAGGCTAGTGTCGGTACTTCGAGGGAGGTTTTCCAACGCTTTCGCGAAGTTCCTTAATTAAAGAACCTCTTTTCCCTGGGGGCGTAACCCCGCTAACACCTTTCTAGACACCCACTAGGTTTATAGCATTGATCGTTAAGTGAAATAATCTCCCGAGAGTAAACCAACTCATCAGTGGGATCGGGATCCAACTGTCATTGTGTGATAACCTAGACGGAATCCACTCTAGTCACCACACTCCAGAAGGTATGCTAAATCTGCAAGTTTCAGTTCTTTTGAAACTCCCGATGTGGTTTTCGCCACTAGGACCCAAGTGACCTTGACGAATAATCAACAAATCAAAAGGTCCTAGTCAAGTTCAACCTGTCGTTATCCAGGATTGAATTAGACCCGCCCGCATGATCCTTGACGAATAATCAACAAAATCATGCGACCGTCCTAACCAATCACATCTTTTAGTGCAACAGAAAATTACTACTTAGCTACCGTTCACTGTGTCTTGACGAATAATCAACAAACGCAGCACGAATACTAAGTATTAATTATCCGAAACGACGGAGGGCTACGGCTGGGTTTTTGGCGAAAAACCCGTTAACGTAATGAACTTGATATCGTTGAAGGAACGTGATACATCCTTTTGAAAACATAGTGGCGAAAAACTTTTGCTAAAGAGGTCACTCCCTGTGAAGGGATCTCGGCTCTTTCCTCGTCGAGTGAGGTGCTGGGCATTCGTAAGATGAATACCTCGATGCAAAACAAGAATAATCGACTATGGTGAAGTTATTACCCTGACGCAAAACCTTTTGTCCAAGGGGTCACTCCCGATGAGGGGATCTCGGCCCTTGCCTCGTCGATTGAGGTGCTGGGCATTCATAACCGAATACCTCGATGCAAAACAAAAAGATGAACGTCCTTGTAATAACAGCTTTTTGAAAAACTTGTTCCAACAACGTCTTTTAGGTTTATTTTCTTGCATTAGTTCTTTTAATGCGTGATATTCTTGCATTAGTTCTTTTAATGCGTCCCATCATTTAATCCTACCATTGCAGAAAACAACCAAAATATGACGTACGCTTATGCCATTCGCATTCGCCACGGGGTCCCGTCATCACTCGTTAGGTTACTTAACTAACGACAGAGCGGGGGCTGGGCTAGCGCGGCTGTAAAACATAAGCAACGCCTAAATAGTAAAGCAATGATAGACATTACAGATCACAGATGAATACATTGGATATACTAGCAATCCGCAATACTTTCGAGCCTGCAACGAAAAGCGGATTACACGGTCGCGGTGAATAGCCAAATACCCCACCCAAGACCCCTACGGGTGCGGCAAACTACCCGCCAAGTACTTGGCAGTTTGTGCACCCCTCCATGGGTCTATCCTAGGAGCAAAAACAGTAAAAAGAATTATACAATGACGGCTACAACCCCGACCCGGTTGTGCGGCCAAACAAATAATATTATTACATCAATTTACATTTACAATGAATGAAAGAAAAACAAAAGCTCATCTCACACCCAACCCGGCTATTCACCCGCGACAGTCCAACAGATTCATATACACATTCCAATATCAAACACAGATCATGTATAACCCCGACTAATCGACTTATAGCGATTAGCCGACGTTCAATACATGCAAGCAACACAGATATAACCAACATAGCCAAAGTGCAGTGAAGTTCGGAAAAAATACGGAATTATAGGACCCCAAAAGTGAATTTCAGTTCTGGAAAATCTGGGCACATATAATATATCTGAAAAATCCCAAAATCCCACCAGAAGAACACTGCACGAAAAACGATGCAGAGAGGAAAACAAACTGCGGCGCTTCCGCGGCACATGCCTACCTCGTGCCGCGGAAGCGCGGCCGTTTAAATGAATTAGGGCATCGTATTTCTTGTGTGTTCAAACAAAACCCTGAGCCGAATTTACAAGTATAAAGTTTTTCATTTAGAGCAGAAAAAAATTCAACAGAAACTTAGGGTTTTGGTTTTTCCGGTTTTGCGATTTTTCGGTTTCGAACTTCCATACACTTCGCTACCAAGCTAGTTTAAGTTTAGTTAGGCTCTGATACCACTGTTAGGTCCACGTTACCTCTCCCGGTACTTTCGGGGTTGCGGAAACGGTAAATCAAAATTTTTCTAAACTTTGTAACATGGACCGTAAAAGCCGGATCTTTGCTAAACTAAACTAGCATACTTGCAAAGAAGAGTTAACTACTATGCAAAGTGGTTATACCTCAACTTGAACTCCTTCTCTTTTTGTTGTTGTTCTTCTTTCTTGTTCTTTGTAGTAGCTTGAATGGCTTCCCCTCCTCGTCTCCTCTTTGCCGAAGATAGATCCACCTGAGGGCTTCATCCTTTGGGCTCTTCCTCGATCTTTGAGTGAACTAGGATTTCCGGCTTGCTAAACCTTGAACCCTAGAGAGAGTAGAGAGTGTCTAGGGGTTGTTTTCTTTTCAAGGTGAAGGATTCTCAACACATGAGAAGGAATCACCTTGAGCTAGAGGAAGAAGAAGATGAAGTGAGGAGAGAGAAGCTAAAATGATAGAATGAGCAATCTTTTCTTTCTTGCAACCATAATGCCAAAAGAAAAGAATTATCTAAATAATAATAATTCAAAATAAGAATAGTTGATGGTAATTTGGAATGACCACTACCATGCTTCATTTAATGAAATGTAAGCATGAATCAAGGAGGACTTTTCAAAGCATGATGGTGGTCAACATTCAACCATGGTCAACAAGTCAACCATGGTCAACAAGTCAACAAAATCAACCATAACATTATTCTCATTTAATTACTATTATTAATAGATAATTCATAAATCCATTAGGGTTTGGAAAATGATAACTGTCAACTGTGTATACGCACCCGTTCCGAAACCCTAATGAAATACCTCATCCTCCGCCTCAAGCAACTGTGCATACACACCTGCATTCTCGTTCCGAGGAACAAGAATACCAAGATATAAAAGCAACCCCAAATATATATACCAGTATCTGGCTCAAACCAGAGCCTGCCAGTATAATCCGTCCGGACTCCAAACGTGCACAAGTGCGCGGATGAGAACGAACCCTGTCGCAAAACCATGCGACCTCTACTCTGTTTTGCCCAGAGGCGAATGCCCTCTGTGTGGGACTCTAAAGACTCGACACTACGCTGGCAGTGGGTTTAACCACAGACCGCAAGCGGCACTAGCTGTGCGTAACGGTCCCCAGGTAGATGCCGACAAGAAGGCTGACGAGGTGAACCCCATTTGAACTCCTACTGAGTCTGAATGTGACATTCTCCGTACAGTCCGGTCTGTTCGTCTGATACATCGCATGTCGGGCCTAGGGGGCGGTAAAACGTCAGTCCCCCAATAGCGGTACAAGTCGTGTCGGAGTGAAGCCCAAAACACCCTGAGATAACACTGGAAACCTACCAGTATATCTCGCTTGCCCTGGCCAGGGACTACTCGTGTAATGGCTCTCCTAGACACAGCGCGATGTCAACCCCCAATACCGGGAGAGACGAATCCTGTCTAACCGGCACTGCCTCTAAGTGTTTCGGGACTGCACCCAACCACTACCTGTTTGCACGACTCCTTTGAGCCGTGGTAGGGTAGTGATCAAAATACAGTGGGAACACACTCGAGGCGAAGTGCCAGTGTCAAGTCAGCGGACTAAGCTGTACTCATGTCACCTGGGAACTGATAACCGATGATAGGTATAATACCAACCTGTCAGTTCCCGACGAGTCCTGTCCAGTGTACTCGTAACCTAACGAGCACCCGCATACTATCTCAAGTACGACGTACCGACGGCTGTGGGACAGACCGTCTCCCGTGCTGGGATGAGAAGCGCATACGCTAGTCTACTCCGGAGCATCGATGCCCTATCTCGATACTCCCACGACCAGGGACGTGTATAAGGATGTGCTTGTAGATTACCCAGCCCCCACGAGTGTGATCGCCATCACAACGCCGGTAATCAAGCAAAGATCCTAAGGGCTCTACTAATGCGTATAGGTGATATAATAAATAAACACACATGTACACATTAAAGCAGAGACAAACCAAGTAGCATACTACTATATTGAGCAAGATTGTCTGTACAACTGTGAATATCCCAAGCTTCCATCAAGTAATATACATACTAGTATGATACAGTAATGGCCTCTAGGGCATATACACTAACACACAAGCCGCAAGCGGTCTGCTAAACGTAACGGCCATCCGGGTATTGAGCGATCTGAAGATCGACGAGCAAGCCCGCTCACACTCCAGTGAATCCGACCAGTAACAGTACCGTACAGTCCGGTCTGATCGTCTGATATGTCGCATATCTCGCCTAGGGGGGTAAACGTCAGACCCCAATAGCTCAATAAGTCGTGTCGATATGAGGTCTATAACTATTCGAGAAACTACAGGTAACACTTACCAGTAAATCTCAGCAACCCTGGCCAGGGATTTCCTGTTATAGCCAATCGAACACAGCACAACATCAACTCCCTATACCGGGAGAGACGAATCCCCTCCTATCGCTCATTGCCTCCATGTGACTCGGGACTGTACCCAAAAACCACCGTTTTGCACGCCCACTTGGACGTGGTAAGATGGAAATCAAAGCACAGTGGGAACCACACAAGACTCTATGACGATCTCGGGTCAACAGACTACTCTGTACCAGTGTCACCAGAGAACTGCCATCTGACGTGAGGTATAATACCATCTGGGAGTTCTCGGCGAGTCCGTCCAGTGTACCCAGTCTACACTGAGCACCCGTATATCATCTCTGATGTCAAACACCGATAGATATGGGATCATCCATCGCCCATCTGTATGGGTCGAGAAGGTACACTTTAGTCTACTCTGGTATATCGATGCCCCGTCTCGACACACCCTCGACTAGGGACTTTGAAGGATGTACTTATGGACTACCATGTCCCCACTAGTATGATCCGCATCATAGTCCAGGTAGTCAAGCACACATCCTAAGGGCTTTACCAACATGTAACAGAGAGACAATCAGTATACACGTTAAGGTAAAGTTCAACCAGATAGCATATTATCATGTCGAGCAAGAAAGTCCTCCCTATATATGTCCCAGCATCCACTACAATATACATCCTGTGTACAGTAATGGCCTCTAGGGCATACATATAACTAACAACTTGGTGACTCATGGGGTGACTCATACTTTGGTGACTATTGAAGCATGCTTGATTCATAGGTTTGAATTATTGGTATGCTTCATTATTCACAACACTTAGCCATTCTCATTAAAATGCTTATCCAAAACACTCTCTCTCCTCCAAGATTTCTTCTTCTTCCTCAACTTTAATAGTCTCATGTGTTGAGAAACCTAGGGTATTTTCAGACAAACTAATGCATCACCAATGTCTATATCCTCTAGGCTATCTAGTTTAGCGAACTAGGTAACCTAGTTACCTCGGTTTATATGTTGGAGCTCGAACTATAGAATCTCCGGTGGATCTTTTTTGACTTGAGGAGGCCGACCTTGCAAGCTCGATCCGATCATCGAGGAGCCAAGGAGAGGAGGACAAGAAGACCCGAAAGACTAGTATACGGAGTTATACCATTCTTACATAGTAGTTAAAACCTCTAGTAGTTAGTTAGTTGTGGTTCATGTAAAGATCATGAAGTTTAATCGGTGTTGCGAAGCTTGTAAAAATCGTTTTTCACATATTCCGCCTCCCCGCGAACCCATGAGGTACGCGACATCGATTTACAGTGGTACCAGAGCCTACTAAACATTAACTGGCTAGTTAGTAAGTAGCTAGAATTTCGATCATCGAAAAAACCCGAAATCATAAGTTCAAAACCCATACTTGCTGTCGTTATTAAAAACTGGTCTAAAAATTATTTCAGTAGGTTAAAAATGTTAGTGATATGTATACCCTAGAGGCTATTATTGTATGATATAGTGGATTCTTGGACATATATATGGAGGACTTTCTTGCTCGACATGATAGTATTGTTAGTTATATGTATGCCCTAGAGGACATTACTGTAAATATGATGTATATTATAGTGGATGCTTGGACATATATAGGGAGAACTTTCTTGCTCGACATGATAGTATGCTATCTGGTTGCTCTTTATCTTAACATGTACTCTGATTGTCTCTATGTTACATGTTAATAAAGCCCTTAGGATGAGTACTTGACCACACGGACTATGATGCAGATCATACTAGTAGGTCCAGTGTAGTCGATAAGTACATCCTTCAAATATTCCTAGTCATTGGTTTATCGAGACAGGGCATCTATATACCAGAGTAAACTAGCGTATAGATTCTCGACCCTTGTAGATGGGCGATGGATGATCCCATATCCATTGGTGTTTAACATCAGAGATAGTATACGGGTGCTCAGTGGAGACTGGGTACACTGGACGAACTCGCCGAGAACTCCCAGATGGTATTATACCTAACGTTAGATGGTAGTTCTCTGGTGACACTGGTACAGGTTAGTTTGTAGACCCGAGATCGTCATAGAGTCTTGTGTGATTCGTACTGTACTTTGATTTCCACCTTACCACGTTCAAGAGAACGTGCAAAATGGTGGCTTTTGGGTACAGCCCCGAGTCACATAGAGGCAATGAGCGATAGGAGGGATTTCGTCTCTTCCGGTATTGGGAGTTGATGTTGCGCTGTGCTCGATTGGCTATAACAGGAAGTCCTTGACCAAGGCTTCTTCAGAGATATACTGGTAAGTGTTATCAGTAGTTTCTCGACCCGTTATGAGTCTCATATCGACACGACTTATCAAATTACCGGGGTCTGACGTTAACCACCCCTAGACCAGGTATGCGACATATCAAGCGAAGAGACCGGACTGTACGGTAGTGTTACTGATTGGATTCACAGGAGTGTGAGCAGGCTTGCTTGTTGATCTTCTGATCGCTCAATACCCGGGTGGCCGTTACGTTTAGCAGACCGCTTGCGGCTTGTGGGTATTTGATATGATCATCACGTACTGCCGGCGTATTGACGAGCCTTTAGAGTCCTACACAGGGATTTCCTGGCTCAAGCGAAACGGAGTAGGATCACATATGTGATATGTTCGGGACCGAGATTGATACGATATGAGATACCGTATTCTATTCTCGTGAATTGTGACATTGGTCGGGTATATGCGATATAGGCGGGTTATCGGATCAACTGTTGATTCGATAAGTTGTTATATAAGATATTAGTTGGTTACAGCCGTATTGTTAAATCAAGAGTTGATTTAATAACTTATTGTATAATTATATATTAGATATATTACATTACATTAACTAGTATTAGGACACTTAAGATTTCTTTTCTCACTAGATTGTGCACATTGTATATATGTGATATGTGCAGGCTTGCATGTTTGTGTCATGCTTGATGATACATACAAGATGGGTGTATGAGACTTAAACCATATGAAGGTTAAATTAAGGTTTATTTATTTCTCAACGAATAACTAAAGAGAGTGACTTGGTCAATGTTGTCAAGTTTTCATGAAGCTTGTAGAAACATTGACAAAGACTACTCTTTTGTCATTCCTTAAGATATTTTTTCACCCAACCCTTAACCTTATGGCTTGGTTAATTCTCTAAATGAGTTAAGCATGAGGACTTAACTCACCCATGGGTACATAATTCATATGGATGAATTATTGACTTGAGTTCATCAACTTCTTCTTCTTCCTCCTCAAAAAGCTTTCTAGCTCGAATGGAGTTATGAGGAAAAGTGTGAGAAAATCAATTCTAAAGTGAGCCCACTTCCTACTTCATCATCCTCAACTACTTGCTATTTAGTATAGGGTGTTCTCTTCACAAAGTTCTTGACCTAGTGAAGAAATAGCTTGGGTTAGTGTCTCCTCGACGTTAATCATCTTCGGCCTCGAAGTCATCGAAGCAAGCATGTTCGTTTCTTCGTGGAGCCTCTCTAGAGTCCGGAGTTTACGTTCGTAGCGAAGGGGACTTCTGCACGGAGCTATTGAAGGGAAGGACCGGTGTACAATGGTTGTATTCCTTGCTCTCTTTACTTATTGCGAAGTGTTTGCATTTGATTCCGTATATTTCTAGTTTACGATTCAAGGTAGGGTTAGCTAAAACGGCAAATTTTTGAATTTGGCATGGACGATGCCACCAGAAACCTTGCTGCCGTCCTGGGTAACCCTGCAATGGTATCAGAGCCATGCTAGAAATTAATATGGATTTTGTTATAATTACGAAACCGAAACGACTCCGAAACTTTAAACGGAAAACCCCAGTTTCTGTCGATTTTAAATAGTGTTCAAATAATTATTCAAACACGTGCAGAATATTGTATGGGATTCAACATGAACACACAAGAAATTTCACCCCCAGTCATCGTAATTTGGTCGAGCCCTAGGCTAGGGATTCCGAGCTCGCCGGCCTTGTAGGGGGCAATGGGGTAAATATTTTTGGGTGTGTTCTAGATACTGTGTTTTGGTGTTGTTTATTTTGGCTAATTTTGCATGTGATGTAATCTTACACTATAAGCAATTCGGAGTGTTTCGTATTCGTAGTTTTAACATTGTTTCGGGTTATTCACGTATTGTCTAGGCGAAATTAAAAAGTTCGATCGAATATCAAAAACCCATTTTTCCATGTTTAACATATTCGGAAAAAGATGCAAGTGATTCTGTGGACCCTCTAGAAGAACGTAAACCTTAACTCGAATATGTGGCCGTCAAAACTGCCACTTGAACCCTAGGGTTTGTGGTAGTTTAGCGTTGTCACATGTGAGGCGTTGGTTTGACCCTTCTACGGCTGGTTCATAGGTACTATGGCATCTTTTGGGTATTATTAAAACTGTGCTCAAGTGTTGAGCTGTCGGGAAATTTTGGGACTTTGATGAATCGATCGAAAAGTTTAACTTCATCTAGATATTATATGATGGGATACAATATTTGGAATCCACAAGTAGTTATGAGATAACTAATTTGAATGTTATAAATCTAGCTGTTTAGTCTCATTTGATCGGTTGCCACGGGATTTTGATGCGATCAAAAGTCCGTCGCAATTACATAGTATACGCGGATACTCGACGGGTAAACTTAATAGATAGCCACGCCCCATAGCCCTGACCAAGTGACTGTAGGAGAACCCCATCGCCAAAAGCATTCGTTCGGGTGCTCGCGGCAGCGGTGTTCCGCCTTAGTGCTCTTCGTCGACGGTATCGGGGGGTGCGTCCGTCTACTAAAGTTTCCGACGAGCATTCGATCAGGATGTCGGGAATCTTGTTGAATTGCCCGACTTGAAATTGAAAAGTGTTTTCGAGATCAAGACTAAAATACGGGGTTTATAATTGTTAGGCATGCGAAGTCTAAGGAATTCATTTGGTTAGTTATGAAATCCAATATATGTGATATATTAGGTTTATGATGTCTAAGGTGGTAGCGGATTCCAACTGTTATAGTTTTTAACTTTCTTTTCTGCGACCGTAAGTGTAATATGTGGTGTATCGCCGGTTTCGGTGCTATAGGTCAACGACAATTGGGATATGCATATTTACTTACGTTGATGACATATGATGTTATGTGTTGCTGTGATATGTTATATTGGATCGTCGTGATTGAATAGCCGGGGTTTTTTTGTGAGATGAGAGTTTTTCATTTTCATTCATGTAAAATTCATTGTATGTAATATTCTTTTATTGGGGCACTTCCGGGTTGAGGATGATGTCATCATTGTATATTGTTTACTTTTCCATATTAGGATAGACCCAAGGCGGGGAGCACAAGTAACCGGGTTCTAGGGTACAGTGGGAGACCAACTCGAGAAGTCGAGACCGGGTCTCCTAACTCTAGAATTAGTAGAGTTGCTTGCTGCTCTCGTAGGGGTCTAGGGGTGTGGGATTGGCTATTCATCACTACCGTGGAATCCGTGTTTTATACTAGCTTAATTTAAAACAAGGAAATCCTAGTATATCCAATATTTCATATGTTTTATTCTACTACGATGTTCTGTGATGAGATCATATTACATCCTTAGACGAATGCTTATATTATATATATGTGATATATATTATATATTATTGATTTCGTTTCATATATGATACTTGGGAAGCATAATAAATGAGACTTCATTAATGAGATTAATGAAATAAAAGAAACCTAAAGATGTTTTAGAAACTTGTTTTAAAAACTGGTAGCTCTAGTTCTTATTTTGCATAGCGACATTCTTTGTAGAATATCTAGCACCTTATTCGATAAGGAAAGAGCCGAGATCCCTTCACCGTGAGTGACCTCTTTTACGAAACTAGCAGATGCTACAAACTCGGTTTGTCTTTTGATTGCTTTTATCGTTTTTTCCTTGCATAGTGGTATTTGTGAAATATCCTGCAGCTTATTCGATAAGGAAAGAGCCGAGATCCCTTCACTGGGAGTGAGCTCTGTAGCAAAACTAGTAAAAGCCTTAAAAACACTCCTTTTAAAAATTCACTCGATTCTACAACGATATCAAGTTCGTTACGCAAAAGATTTTCTTAAAAAGCTGTCGTAGCCCTCCGTCATTTCAGATAAGTATTACTTAGTATTCGTGCTGTGGTAGTTTGGCATGCGTCAAGGCGTAGAGTACGGTAGCTAACTAGTGCTTATTTGCTAGCATACGATGCGATTGGATTAGGGTATTCGTACGGCGTTGTTTGTCATGCGTCAAGAGTCGTACGGGTGGGTTTAATTCAATCGGGAAATGCACGGGTTGAACTTGACTAGCGGACTATGGGTTTTTTGGCATGTGTCATGGTCATAGCACGCTAGGGGTAAAATATTATCGGGAATTTCATGTGTTGAAATTTGCATGAGATTGCATACTTCCTATGAGATAGTTGGATCCCTATACCCACTGTGAGTAAGAGTTACTCCTGGGAGAGTTTTACACATTAAAATTAGCCAATCAAGTAGGTGTCTAGAAAGGTGTTAACGGGGTTATGCCCCTAGGAAAACGAGGTTTATTTTAGTTAGGTCCGTGCGAAAGCACGGGGAACCTCCGTCATAGTACCGACACTGGCCTGGCTGAAAGAATGGCGAAATTGTACGGTGTAATTATTCCCAGCTAGTCTTTCCTTTTAGGGTTTGAAGGAAGATTTGACTACAACAGTGGGAGCCATCCTTATTAGATATATTAATAACCAATCTAATCTTGCAAGAGCATACGCTGAGTGTTTTCTCCCCTCTCTCTCGATGTAGCGACCATGTCACGCCTTAATCAAGATAATAATACTTAAGCATTGACTGAACCAGCTTGTTATACTGAGCTAAGGAACGTTGGTCCCGCTCCAACTTATAATTTTTATAAGACTGAGCAGGAAATATGGGATTACCAGGATTCCCGTGCCGCCCAAACGAGGAAAGTGCATGCTGATGCATCTTCTTCGGGTGTATTCATTACCAATAACTGTTTCTCAGTATCTTTTACGTCCTGGGTATGAGATACCGGATCAGGATCCCACATATGTAATCTGTTACATGGGCTACAGATAGGTAGAGAACAGAGAACAGGTGATAAGTTTCAAGAGTGGGAAATGGTGCAAGTGTTGTAGCCAAGTATGTTGGCAGTTATCACCCTGTATTACCAAAATACATTGATTCTGAACGAATGTTATTAGATACTGAACCTGATATACAACATCATATCCGTATCTTTATTAAATAAAAAAGGTTATAATTTTGTATTGTTGGATAATGTTTTGAACATTTTCCTATATCAAGTGTTGATCGGTTCAGGCACATTATCTAAAAGCATATACATTCTAAATCAAACCACAGTTCTTAAAGTATAGAACACACACAAGTTGAAGAGTTCGGAAATGAACAAATTCTTCTTGAGGCATTGTAGACTAGGTCATATCAATGCGACCCGACTAGCTGAAGTTACATTTAGATACATATTTAAATCAGTTTGAACTTACATCTTGTGAAACTTGTCAGTCATGTCACAAAGATAAGATGACCATAGCTCCGTTTATTGGAAACAGAGAAAGAGTTATATGAACTCTTGGGATTGATACATGATGATGTATGTAGGTCCCCTGTCTACACATGCCAGGACTGGTTCTTTGTACTTCATTACATTCATTGATAATCTCTCAAGATTCGTGCATATGTTCTTGTTGAAACACAAGTTTGAAGCTTTTGAGAAATTCAAAGAATATAAGTTAGAAGTAGAGAACCAAAACGGGTATAAGTATTATGTCCTCTGATGAGATCAGGGACTAGAATACTTGAGCATGGAGATCCAGGACTATTCTAAAGGAGAATGAGATTCTCTCTCAGCAATACTCCTCCGTATACACCACAGCACGTTGGTGTATCGGGGTGGAGCAATCTCATCCTATGCGATAAGGTGTGCTCGATGATGGGTACTACTGAGTTGCTTATTTCCTTTTGGGGGTTATGCACTTGTGAAGCTGTATACCTATTGAATAGGGTTCCAATCAAATCAGGTGCCTACCACTCCAAATGTGATATGAAATGGGAAGAGTCCATCTCTTAAGAATGTTAAGATTTGGGTTGTCCGGCCAATGTCTAGATGCAAAATCCGGACAAGCTCGAGGCAAGATCAGTTCTGTGGAAGTTTGTTGGATATCCCAAGAATTCGCAGGGAATGTCATTTACCACACTGAGGAACAAAAGGTGTTTTATTTCTCGCCATGCCACCTTTTTAGAAGAGGAATTTCTTGTGAAGAAATTAGTGCTCATGAGGTAGAACTGGAAGGAGTTCTAGCTATACAAACTACAGATGATGATTTGGTAGAACAAAAGGATTCAATAGTTCCCACAGAACCTCAGCCTCTCCGCTGATCTAGTAAGGTTCCTCACCCATCTGGGAGATATTTCGGTTTTATCTATGACAGTGGGAGTAAGGATTGCATCATGAGTTGATGACCCAACTAGTTTCGAGCAGGCCATCAGGAGCAAGTATATCTTGAGAAGATTACTTGGTGTACATAGAAAAGTTGAGACTCTCAAAACTATGCTTAAGTCCATCCAGATCCTATTTTCCATTGCTACATACCATGACTACGATATCTGGCGTTGGGTATCATGACTGCTTTTCTAAATAGCGATTTAGAAGAGAGCGTCTATAAGTACACAGCCAGAGGGCTTCATAGACAATAGGAGCAGCGGAAATGTGTGCAAGTTGCTTTATGAGTTAAAGCAGGCATCGCGGAGTTGGAATATCGGTTTTGATGTTGTAGTCAAAGAGTTTGACTTCATCAAAATGGTAGATGAACCTTATATATACAAAAAGGTAGTAGGGAGTATGGTGGTGATCCTCGTATTGTATGTAGATGACATACTCTTGATAGGAAAGGAGTTTCTTATGCTACACTCGGTCAATCTCCTCTTATCACATGGATTCTCCATATAGGATCTAGTTGATACTTTCTAAATACTGGGTTTTGGATCTATGAGATAGATCTAAGTGGATGTTAGGATTCTCATTAGGTATAGTGAGATGGAATCAATCGATCCTGGGGGAACCACTGGATTGCTTCCAGGGTGGTAAGGTCGACCGAATGTCAGTCACAAGTATTGTCTTTACCCTCAGTGGAGGGACGGTATATTGGAAGAGTTCTAAGCTAGATGCCATAGCAAACTAGACGATAAAGGCAAGATACATTGCTACCAATGGTACTACCAAATAAGGAGTCTGGATGTACATTAGCTCATGAGATAAACTTCGTTCCTACCTTTTTGTGACAATGGAGTTATGGCTTAGGCCTAGGAACCCCCGTCCCATCAGTGATCCAGACAAATTCTTAGGCAGTATCACCTGATCATGGAGATGGATGATCTCTAGGGAGATCGAGATTAGGAGAGTAGACACAGAGGAGAACAGGGCGGTTCCACTCACAAAGGCCTATTCCCAGGAGAGAATTTTATGGGATGGTTGAGTATAAGATACTTCAACCACTGCTGATTGTTGGGTTAGAGATAGTACAACAGATGGCCCTAGTGCACGTGGGAGATTGTTAGTTATATGTATGCCCTAGAGGCCATTACTGTACACACGATGTATATTGTAGTGGATGCTTGGACATATATCGGGAGGACTTTCTTGCTCGACATGATAGTATGCTATCTGGTTGCTCTTTATCTTAACATGTACTCTGATTGTCTCTATGTTATATGTTGATAAAGCCCTTAGGATGAGTTTGACTACCAGGACTATGATGCAGGTCATACTAGTAGGGACAGTGTAGTCGATAAGTACATCCTTTAAATGTTCCTAGTCGTAGGTGTATCGAGACAGGGCATCGATATACCAGAGTAGACTAGCGTATAGCTTCTCGACCCATGCAGATGGGCAATGGATGATCTCATATCCATTGGTGTTTGACATCAGAGATAGTATACGGGTGTTCAGTAGAGACTGGGTACACTGGACGGACTTGCCGAGAACTCCCAGATGGTATTATACCTAACGTCCGATGGCAGTTCTCTGGTGACACTGGTACAGATTAGTCTATAGACCCGAGATCGTCATAGAGTCTTGTGTGATTCCCTCTGTGATTTGATTTCCACTTTACCACGTTCAAGAGAACGTGCAAAACGGTGGCTTTTGGGTACAGTCCCGAGTCATATGGAGGCAATGAGCGATAGGAAAGGTTTCGTCTCTCCCGGTATTGGGAATTGATGTTGCGCTGTGCTCGATTGGCAATAACAGGAAGTCCTTGGCCAAGGCTGCTTCAGAGATATACTGGTAAGTGTTATCAGTAGTTTCACGACCCGTTATGAGCCTCATATTGACATGACTTATCGAGTTACTGGGGTCTGACGTTCATAACCGCTAGACGAGATATGCGACATATAAGACGAAGTGACCGGACTGTACTGTAGTGTTACCGATTGGATTCACAGGAGTATGAGTAGGCTTGCTTGTTGATTTTCTGATCGCTTAATTCCCGGGTGGCCGTTACGTTTAGCAGACCGCTTGCGGCTTGTGGGTGTTTGATATAATCATCACTTACTGCCGGCGTATTGACGAGCCTTTAGAGTCCTACACATGGGTTTCCTGGCTCAAGCGAAATGGAGTAGGAGCACATATATGATATGTGCGGGACCAAGATTGATACGATATGAGATACCGTATTCTATACTCGCGAATTGTGTCATTGGTCGTGTGTATGCGATATAGCCGGGTTATCAGATCAAGTGTTGATTCGATAACTTGTTACACAAGATATTAGTCGGTTATAGCCGGATTATTAAATCAAGAGTTGATTTAATAATTTAATGTATAATTTTATATTACATATATTACATTAACTAGTATTAGCTCACTTAAGATTTCTTTTCTCACTAGATTGTGCACATTGTATATATGTGATATATACAAGTGTACATGTTTGTGTCAAGCTTGATGATACATACAAGATGGGTGTATGAGACATAAAGCATAATATGGTTAAATTAGGGTTTATTTATTTCTCAAAGAATAACAAAAGAGAGAGACTTGGTCAATGTTGTCAAGCTTTCATGAAGCTTGTAGAAACATTGACAATGTCTACTCTTCTGTTATTCCTTAAGATATTATTTAACCCAACACTTATCCTTATAGCTTGTTTAATTCTCTACATGAGTTAAGCATGAGGACTTAACTCACCCATGGTTACATAATTGATATGGATGAATTATTGACTTGAGTTCATCTTCTTCTTCTTCTTCCTCCTCAAAAAGCTTTCTAGGTCTAATGGAGTTATGAGAAAACGTGTGAGAAAATCAATTCTTATGTATGCCCACTTCCTGCATCATCCTTCTCTATTACTTTCCATTTAGTATAGGGTGTTCTCTTCACAAAGTTCTTGACCCAGTGAAGAAATAGCTTGGGTTAGTGTCTCCTCGACGTAGATCATTTTCGGCCTCGAAGTCATCAAAGCAAACATATTCGTTTCTTCGTAGAGCCTCTCTAGTGTCCGGAGTTTACGATCGCAGCGAAGGGGACTTCTACATGGAGCTATTAAAGTGAAGGACCGGTTTACAAAGGTTGTATTCCCTGCTTTCTTTACTTATTGCAATGTGTTTGCATTTGATTCCGTATATTTCTAGTTTACGATTCAAGTTAGGGTTAGCTAAAATGACAAATTTTGAATTTGGCATGTATGATGCCTCCCGAAACCTTGCTGCTGTCTTGGGTAACCCTGCAAGTATGCTATCTGGTTGCATTTATCTTAACATGTTCACTGGTGTTATTATACTGTCTCTCATATACATGTTGATAAAGCCCAAAGGATGTTTGCTTGACTACGAGGACTATTATGCGGATCATAAAACTGGCACCTGGGTAGTCCAAAAGCACATCATTCAATTGTTCCTCGTCGAGGGAATATCGAGACAGGGCATCGATATTCCAGAGTAGACTAGTGTGTACGTTTCATGACCCTGTATGGGGCGATGGTTGATCCCATATCCATTGATGTTTGACATCAAAGATTGTACACAGGTGCTCATTAGAGAATGGTTACACCGAACGGGACTCGCCGAGAACTCCTAGATGGTACCATATCAATCATCAGATAGCAGTTCTCCGGTGACACTGGTACATGTTAGTCTGTAGACCCGAGATCATCATAGAACCTAGTGTGGGTTCCACTGTGCACTGATTTCCTCCCTACCACGGCTCGTAGTAGTCGTGCAAACTGGTAGATTTTGGGTTCAGTCCCGAGTCACGTGGAGGCAAAGAGCGATAGGAGGTGTTTCGTCTCTTTCAGTACAGGAAGTCCCTGGCCATGGCTATTGATGAGATTTACTGGTAAGTATTATCAGTAGTTTCTTATACCGTTATAGGCCTTACATCTTTATGACTTATCAACTTATTGGGGTTTGACGATTCCACCACCAGACTCAATATGCGACATATCAGATGAAGAAACCGGACTATAAGGTAAGTGTTACCTATAGGCTTCATGGGAGTTTGTGTCACGACCCGAAATATTAGCTCGTGACCAGCACTTAAATCACGCGACCTCTAAAGGTGTAACGTAATTAAAGTAAGCTGAAACTCAGAAATCTAAACCTTTTAAAGAAAATAAAGGAGGTGAAGTTTTGAAATGGAGGTATAATGAAATCATGTTTTCTTAATGAATAGAAAAGGAACATAAAAATGCAAGTGAAATTTACTAGTTTGAAAACGTGTTTTTTTAAAATTTGGGCAACACCTCCTTTGTATATTTTGAGCCAAAACAACAAATACATAACAAGAATAATGGCATCCCCAAGCGGGAGCAAGCATTTTGCCAAACGGCGGATCCATAACCACGCAAAGTATAAATATAAGTATACGACGCCCAACGGCGAAGTTCACCACAAATGATAAAGAAATAAGCAAGACATCAACATCAAAATGTGAACATAAAACCCATCGCTCAACTCTCGCAACTACAAGTCTTGCTAAGTCTCATTATTTATACAAATACTAGTTTTGGTTGATGGAGTGGACTAGATACAATATGAAATATAAATACAAGAGGGTACAATACAAATGCCCCCACCTACCAAGCAAAACACCCAAATGAAGCTATGTGCCAGCGATGCCGCTACGGATCCATGCGGTCAAACTGTAAGAACTGTGGCACAACGGGAGTGAGTTGCCAACTCGTGAGTAGAAAAAAATCATCAAGTAGAAATCCAATAAACAACGATTCCTAGGTCAACTATATCATAAAGGTAATACTATGATATCTATGGTGACCATATCTGTATGTGTGCTGACGATGTAATCAACACCTATATGTATGCGGATAACATCCAATCATATGATCAATGTCTATATGCATGCGGATCTCGTCCAACCATATCATCAATGTATGTATCATAAAAGCATATACAAGAAAATATGAGGACATAAATCAACGAGTGTCCCTCGCGACACATAAAAAATCATGGACCCGAGTGCCTAGCATCGACACTCGAAAACATCATGAAAACCGTGCCCAGCATCGGCACATAAATCCTCATATCTCTTGGGCTCCATCAGTCCGGATCGGCCCTGGGCTCCGTTAGTCCGGATCGGACCATCTCATCTCTCGACTCTGGTCTGTATCCTCCGGATATCCGCCGAGCTCAAATACTATCACTGGTAGGTAGTGGTCCCTCTGCCAGGCTCACCGTCTACTGCATAGCAGATCCGTTCTCACCCCGGGGTACCATACTGGGTCCACCATATACCAGCAATCAGCCTCCTCCTACTCCTTAAATCGGGTATCACGGACACACATCTCAGAACCGAGAAAACGCATGGTGGACGCACTGAAATATCATATCAAGAGAAACCGCGTTTTTAAAACAATACAAACTTTCTTTTAAACTGACCACGGTTCTCAAATCCAGAAATCTCTTGAAAACGACATATCTCAATGAGTATAATCGTAAAGCATGATATATGCGACATATAACAGAAATGTAAGTATATCCGTATATCATGCAATATGGAACAGTAACATGCACATAACGAGGGAAAACCGCTCTATTAAAGGAATCCAGTTTAAAAATATATCTTGCGGTGCCCAAATTCTCCAATGTCAAATACAACATCGTTTAAGGGTGCATATGTAACTATAGCAAGTGAATCATGCAAGGAGTCATATCATGATGCAGGAATTCTACTGTGTAGTGACATGGCAAATATCGATGATGAAGTGTGTGAGTCGGCAAATCTGTGTACGTGTAACATACGCATTATCGATAATGATGTAAGTGTACTAGTACAGGTATATGCAATGCAATGAGTATAACATGAATGCTGCATAAGGTAAATCATCAGCTAAAAGCTATAATGAATACGTATCTATCGTATGTCCGAGTCGATGAATCTATCAATCGGCATCTAGCCTCACAACATCATGTATGGTATAATCCATCGTACGGCATCCTCTAGTCAAGGGTATGGATCAATCATCAAGTCACACTCATCACGTACGGAAAGTCATCGTACGACGGCATAAAACCAATAGGGATCCTATCAACCTTTACAACAATGAGGGCACGAACCTAATGTCTCGTATGGCTTATCATTTGAGATTCAGAACATTATATATATCTATATACTTATGTCCCAAGTCACATCCATAACAATCTCATATCAGGGGACCGGCGAAGGTATCAATCATCTCAATCGACACACATCCGTTTACCAACATATCGTCATATCACATGTCAAATCGAATTCTCTTTTCATCATAATTAATTCTTACATAATGTCAATTTTACATATACATTCTACCTTTAATATAAGCGTAAGTGTCTAATCTAACATACACACCTGAACAATACAAACCGTTTTTGAAAGATGCGAATCGTAGTTTTGAAAGCAGGGGCTACGGTGTTTTTAAGGAAAATATATCATTTGAAAATCCGTAACGTCCCTCAAGGTATCTGTTTAAAAGATGCATATGATTCTTCAGTTTGCAAATAGGTATGGTTCGGATGACACATCTACATCGACTATCTATTCCTAGAGTACCCTAAACGGCAATAACATCAAATCTCATCCTCAAGTCCCGCCATCACATACTAGTCGTATCATATCACTTCTAACTATCCTTAGTTTCTAATATGGTTCTCTAACTATCCTTTTACTCTATCTATAGTTTTCTATTAAAGGTTTCATTAACCATAATCTATATATAAGTCGATTTCCATCAAAGTGTGCGGCGGTGTACTATACGCCATCCACCCGACTTCCCCCGTAGATATAGAAATACTCACCTTGGTCTTCGCTTGCCGAAGTCGATGACGCCATGCTCCTTCGCATCGGAATCCATGCGCAGGTACCTACAATAACAAAACATATCGCAACGTTATTAAAATCAAGTTCTGAAATCCAAACGGCACACGGATCGCCTAAAGGTCAGAACCTATAGCCCACGTAGGCAAAAACGACTAAACAACCCTTGTTGTTGATGTACAAACAAGCAACAACCAAATACAAATCCAAATATCAAAACCTAACATTCAAAATACGGAAAACACACCCAAAAATCACACCCAAGTGTTCCCAGATTTTGACTCAGGCCAAAAGTTGTTGCACAAACAAGTCTAGGGTGTTGTACATGGTGTATATGACTTACTTGATCAACCCTGACACCAAAACACACCAAGTGGCTGGACACATCACATGGAATTCCGGCGAGCTCGGTTCCAGTGGCTCCAATGGGGTTCGTCTCGTCAAGGTGGTCTCCTAGTACTCTAATTTGGTCCTTGAAGTTGTTTGCTTGTCTCAGAAATTCCCCGGGTTGCTCCGGATTTCCCTACACACCCTATATACTCACAAAACCGACATGGATCAATTCGAAAGTTTGTATTCTCTGTTCTAAACTCAGTTCTAGGTCTAGAATTTGATCCCTAGGCTCTTGTACAGCCACCATACATCACTAATTCCCCAAAATCCTCAAATCCTTCTCTTGAATTTTCAAAACACCACATACCGTAACCAAACACCTTCTAAACTAATCTAGAATACAAGAAATCCCAAACTAAGCTAAATGGAAGAATTTATACCTCATGGGTATGGCCAAGCAAAACCTTAGTTCTTCAATGTTGTCAAAATCCCACTTTTCTTGGTCAAATGTGTAGAGGAGAAGGAGGTGATCATTTTTTGTGAAGGGGGTATAGGGTTTTGACAAGGTTTTTTAGATGGATCCTAGGTTTAAAGATGGAGGGAAGTGAGGAAGAATAAGGAGAAGAAAAAAAAATTGGTGGAGGATAATGTGGCTGCCCCTCTCTCTCTCTCCCCTTTATTCTCACCCACTCTCACTAAATTACCCTTTTGCCATTTCCCTTTTCTTTTTCTTTTCTCTTTTGAAACAAAAGCACCATAGTACCCATAAATCGACACAAATGCGACAACATGTAACCAAATGCAACATGACATGGTGCACTAGCCATGGAAAACTATAGAAACACGGATTTGGTTTAATCGCGATTAGCAGTGCACCAATCGGGTTTTTATCCAAACTGCATACAATAAATTTTTAAATTGCCAAATCCTTTAAATATATTTTTAAATGAATAAATCATTTTAATTTCCATTTATTTCATAATTATTGGTATATATTTATACCCTTTTTCGAAAACCCCAATTTCGTAAATCGGGCAGTTTTCGGAAAATATATTATTTTAATATTAAATTTCAAAAATAATATTTGATATTTTCCGAAATGTTACATTCTTCCCCCCTTCAATAAATTCGGTCACCGAATTTAAATTTAAACCCCAAAAATCTAAAATAAATCAATAATCTGTTCAAATCAACAGGTCTCCGAAATCGCGGAAGATACAGAAATAGCACCGCGCATCGCGTGCGCCTGAAAATGAGTATAAACTCAAAATCGAACTCCGTCAAGTGCCACGCAAATCATCGGATTTGTACGCATATCCTCGGAGTTTCAATAGAGATACAGATCTCGAAATTCACTACTGAAATCCAATATACACTAGTCAAATACTATAATACGTGTATAGTACGCAACTTTGGAAGACTTTGAAGAACTAAATAAAACTCATGCAAAAATCTTTTCTAAATCGCCGCGTGAATGTGTAATTCACGGCATAAGTGACGAATGCTTATTTTAAAGTAATAATATATGTCCATATATGTTTTCCTAAATATACGTTCTGTCGTTTTTCAAAATATCCCAAAAGGATTTCCTTTATAAACGTTCGTGTCGCTTACGGATACGTAGGAAATAGCGACACTATAGTTCCTTTTGAATACACTTTTTGGTAAACTTTTAATGCATGCAATGTACTCAGGTACTGTCCTTTGATCAGTCATGTTCGGCTACTACACAATATAGTGCCTATCATGAAAATAAAGCGCTCAAGAGAAAAATCAGCCTCAAAGGGCTTACCCAATAATCACGTGCGTCTGGTGCGTACAGAAATCAAATCTAAATACACGAGCCACAACATACACAAAAGCAAAACTAAGTGCAACGGGTGTGCACGGAAACATCTGTCCAGTGTAACGGGAGTGCACGACAATAATATCAAGTACACCTAGAGTGCACGAAAAACTCAATCCAATGCAACTAACGTGCACGAATAAAAATCCCAAATCGAGTGTATCCATTGTGCACAAAATCACATCTCATATCATGCGTCCAACATGAGCGAAAATCCAAATCAAGTGCATCCATCATGCATGAAAGAAATCTAAATCAAGTGCATCCAACATGCACGAGTAAAATCTCACTCAAGTGCATCCGATGTGCACAAAAATCCAATATCAAGCGCCCAATGTGCGCAAAAATCCAACCCAAGCTCGTCAGTCTATATAAATGCCCAGTGCCGTAAGGCGAAGGAAAAACGAACGTCAAGTGCAACGTGCACAAAACCTAAATCTGGTAACACAAATGCTCAAAGATATCAATCGGGTGCAACCAAAGTACAGAGTATAAATCTAGTGCAACTAATGCACGAAAACCCGTCCGGTGCAACAAATGCATGAAATGAAAATCTAGTACAAAAAAAAAGCAAATCTAGTACGAAAAAATGCAAATCTAGTACGAAAAAATGCGGTGCATCTAGTGCACGAAATACAAATACGGTGCATCTAGTGCACGAAATACGAATACGGTGCATCCTGTGCACGAAATACGAATACAGTGCATCTAGTGCACGAAATACAATTCCAGTGCATCTAGTGCACGAAATACAAATCTGGTGCATCAAGTGCACAAAATACCAATCAATAACTCAAATGCGTAAATAGCAACACCGAGTGTACCAAGGTGTATAAAATCATAAACGTATGCCACTTTCTGCACAATGTAATTGCACGGCGGCGCCCCGGCCGTCTGAACGAGGCCAATATGCGGAAACGATACTTTTACAAAACTAGTAAACCGGCACCACCGCGCACTTTAAACCCGGATCGGACCATTAACCTACTCCTAGCTAACTAGAGAAGGGGTAGAGAGAAATACCGAGCGATCCGTGTCCTTCCCTCTTCTCGTCGTCGTCCCGATCTCCCCGCGGAATCTCCGGTCTTCATCTCCTCGTCGAAAGGGCACCACATCGCCGGGTTCTTTTACGGGCTCCCACCTCTGGACCGAAGCAACTCGGGCATGAAGTTGGCAAGTCGACGTGTCCAAGAATTTCTGTAGAATAGTGTGGAACTCTATGTCTCATGGGGTTGTAAGAAGTTGCCTTTAGAATGGAGGAATGAACTATGGAGATGAACTAGAATTTTTTGTTGCAAAACCAAAATGAGACCAACATTTTTCCTTCCCCCAAAAATTGGACAGTCTATCCCTCTAATGGCCGGCCCCTTTGGCACAAAAGAATGAGAGAGGGGGAAAATTCAAGGAGAGGGAGCAATAATGCAAGCAAGAGAAAATGTTATCATAATGAATAATGATCACAACCAAGTCACATCTTCAACAACCATCACAACTTAAAAGTCAAACAATGATGAACAAATGATGGTCAAAGGATGGTAGAATCATGAAGCAACAATTTAAAAAGACCACCCTCCACAATGCTAATTTGCACATTTGCAAATAAGCCCTCCTTCACCAATTTCAGCCAAGAAAAGAAACAAAGGAAAATGGCTGAAACGGAAAGCAAACTGGCGAGTTCAAAAAACTGATCCCGTAATAAATTACAGGAAAACCATGCGACTGTATATACATACCCGCATTTGTATTCCGAACGAATACAAATGCAATGAGACAAAATCTACACTGTACAATACTAGGGTCCGGCTTAAACCAAAGCCCGCTAGTATTATCCGTCCGATCATGATCCGTGCAATACCGCAGGTATCTGATCGAACCCTTCCATATCTCCATATGGCCTCTACAGCGTTTCGCCCGAAACTTCAGAAAACGGTCTGTGGGGGACTCTAAAGACTCGTCAATACTTTGGCTGTGGATTTAACCACTAGCACGTCAGAGGTATTAGCCATACGTAACGTGCTACCAGGTATTGACCAAAAGGGACGTCGATGAGCGAACTCATCCTGACACCCTACTGAGCCTGTCAGTGACAATATCCGTACAATCCGGTCCGTTCGTCTATGAGCATCGCATGGCGGGCCTAGGGGGTTGGTAAAAGTCAGACCCCCAAAAGTGGTACAAGTCGTGTCGGAGTGTAGCCCAGAACACCCTGAGATACTACTGGAATACCTACCAATAAATCTCCTGCCTTGGCCAAGGACTTCGTGTAAGGGCTCTCCTAGACACAGCGCGACCTCACCCCCAATACCGGGAGAGACAAACCCCTGAAGATCCGCTCACTGCCTCCATATGGCTCGGGACTATACCCAACTAAAACCTGTTTGCACGTCTCCTTTGAGCGTGGTAGGGTAGTAATCAAAGTACAGTGGGAACTCACACGAGAAAAATGATGATCTCAGGTCGATGAACTAACCTGTACGCATGTCACCAGGGAACTGCTATCTGACGTCAGGTATAAGACCAACTAGTATGTTCCCGGCGAGTCCTGTCCGGTGTACTCATAACCCAATGAGCACCAGTATACATCTTAGGTGAACCAACTGACACCAGTGGCTTGTGAGACCGGCCACCGCCCCTCGTCGGGGTCTCGACTGTATACACTAGTCTCCTCTGGAGTATCGATGCCCTGTCTCGAAACTCCCACGACATGGGACCTTCTAAGGATGTGCTTATAGACCCCAGCTCCCACGTATATGATCGCCTTCATACTGCTTGCAGTCAAGCAAGAATCCTAGGGGCTCTATCAATGTGTAATAGCGACCTGTAAGGTCACCTAAAGCAGTACACGATGATAAAGATAAACCAGATAGCATACTATCATCTTGAGTAAGACTATCCTATCAGCATAGGTCCTACCTCAATCATTGCAATGACGTGCATATGATCCAATAATTGACTCTGAGGGCACTATCTCCAACAATCTCCCACTTGCACTCAAGGCTAATTATTGTGATGTCGCATACTCACAGCCTGTGTGATACCGAACACCCAACTCCTCTACTAATCAGTCTCACAAAACCCGTTTGCGAAACTAACGCGTTCGAGGAATAGCCTCAGTGAGTGGATCCGCTTTAATGTATATTTCTATTTCTCTCTTAATCTCAAGTTTGCGGAGAAACCCATCTTCCGAAATGAGCAATACCTATCTTAGAATATGTCTAGATGTCTGATGGGACCTAGTTCATAAATGAACTCCAAATCCAAACTTCTTAGACTGTATTGTCAACTGAACTTAATCAGTATCCTACGCCATGCCTCCCTCAGTATCCGCTTGGACCACCTGTCCAAAATACTGCTCCTTGTCGGAGGGAAAACTATAACTCTGACAGCCACTCTGTCATCCAGGTCACCTTGGAAGCCTAGAATGATAACTGTCTCCCGAAGGAGGATGCCGTCATCATATCCCTAGAACATTGACTTATGTTCTAAAACTGCTTCTGAACGTTTCTCCAGGATTGGATTAATATCAACTTATTGCATCTACTGTAAAAACAACATCTGGTGTGGTACTTGACATCTCATGATTGACTCAATTGCCTAAGCAAGTGATCTGCCAATCATGCACATACCTCTCCCCTTTAGTCTGTAAAACACCTTTAGAGAGGGTGACTCCATCATCTGCAGGTACACTACCGTGCCAGGAGTCGTCCATTCTAAAACACCTTTACAATGCTGTCTAAGTACCCAGATTGGAAAACTACCAAAATCTAGATCTAAAACCATAGATCCAGTAACCAGAATGTCTTGATATTATATCCAAGTCCTATGTGGAGAGACCAATGTGTGACAACCAAAGCATAACCGACCGTAGTATAGGAACATCACTTCCTACACCGTGTATGTCATCCAAATACCAGGACATCACACCTTACTACCTTCTTAACAGATCCATCCCCTATTCTGATGAAGTCAAACCTATGACTGTCAAATCAGAAATAGATGATCTATCTCCGCTATTTCTGCTTTAGCCTATAAATAAACATAAGCCACTTGTCCACCAATGCTTCCGCTGCTCCCACTGACTACGACAACCCTCTGGCCGAGTCATATACACGTACACTTCTAAAGCAAGTTTAGAACGGCGCTATACTCATCCTCCTGCCGGGACTCAAAGTCTGCAACAACAGCAATGGAAAGTCTTGTTGGATATAGTGCCCTCAGAGTCAATTATTGGATCACAGGCACGTGATTGCAAAGATTGAGGGAGGACCTATCCCGGTAGGACGGTCTTACTTGAAATGATAGTATGCTATCTGGTTTATCTATATCATCGTTTACTGCTTTAGGTGACCTGACATGTCGCTATTACACGTTGATAGAGCCCCTAGGATTCTCGCTTGACCACCAGCAGTATGAGGGCGATCATATAAGTGGGAGCTGGGGTCTATAAGCACATCCTTAAAGGTCCCTAGTCGTGGGAGTTTCGAGACAGGGCATCGATACTCCAGAGTAGACTAGTGTATACAGTCGATACCCCAACGAGGGGTGGTGGCCGGTCTCACAAGCCACTGGTGTCAGTTGGTTCACCTAAGATGTATACAGGTGCTCATTGGGTTATGAGTACACCGGACAGGACTCGCCGGGAACATGCTAGTTGGCCTTATACCTGACGTCAGATAGCAGTTCCCTGGTGACATGTGTACAGGTTAGTTCATCGACCTGGGGATCGTCATTTGTCTCGTGTGAGTTCCCACTGTACTTTAATTACTATCCTACCACGCTCAAAGGAGACGCGCAAACAGGTTTTAGTTGGGTACAGTCCCAAGCCACATGGAGGCAGTGAGCGGATCTTCAGGGGTTCGTCTCTCCCGGTATTCGGGGTGAGGTCGCACTGTGTCTAGGAGAGCCATTACACGAAGCCCTCGGCCGAGGCAGGAGATTTACTGGTAGGTATTCCAGTAGTATCTCTGGGTGTTCTGGGCTACACTCCGACACGACTTGTACTGATTTTGGGGGTCTGACTTTTACCAACCCCCTAGGCCCGCCATGCGATGCTTATAGACGAACGGACCGGACTGTACGGATATTGTCACTGACTGGCTCAGTAGGGTGTCAGGATGAGTTCGCTCATCGACGTCCCTTTTGGTCAATACCTGGTAGCCCGTTACGTATTGGCTTATACCTCTGACGTGCTAGTGGTTAAATCCACAACCAAGGTGTTGACGAGTCTTTAGAGTCCCCCACATTCAGTTGCTCAAGTTTTCGGACGAAACGCTGTAGAGGCCGTATGGAGATATGGCAGGGTTTGATCAGATAGGTGCGGTATTGCGCGGATCATGATCGGACTGTTAATACCAGCAGGCTTTGGTTTAAGCCGGATCCTAGTATTGTATAGTGTAGATTTTGTCTCTTTGCATTTGTATTTCGGTCGGAATACAAATGCGGGTGTGTATACACAGTATCGGGGTTTTCCTGTAATTTATTACGGGACCAGTTTTCTGGAGTTGCCAGTTTGCTTTCCGTTTCGGCCATATTTCTTTGTATCTTTCAATGGCCGAAGATTGGTGGAGGAGGGCTTATTTGCATTTGTGCAAATAAGTATTTGTGGAGGGTGTTCTTTGCATTTTCTTGGATCATGATGATGCACCATCACTTGACTTTCTTTGTTCATGATGGCTTGACCTTTTGGAGTCATCATGCTTGTGATGATGATTGTTTTGGTGTATGGGTTTCATTTTGTAATCATTTCTTTTTCATGATAACATTGTTTTCCCTCTTGCATTATTATTGAGAGGCTCTCCTCCATTCACTCACCACTCTCTCACCATTTTGGTCACGGCCGGCCACATAGAGGGGGGCTGTCCCATTTTGTAGTGGGTGATATTTGGATGATCTCATATCATTTTCCTTCACCAAAATTCCCAAGAAAAACTCCATAGTTCATACCTCCACCATATGGCAATTCTACAAACCCCAAAATGAGACATGGTTCTACACCATTCTGCAGCAAACCTTGGGCACGTCGGCTCGCCAACTTCGTGCCCGAGTTGCCTCGGTATAGAGGCGGGAGCCCGTAAAAGAAGCAGGCGACGTGGTGCCACTCCGGCGAGGTGGTGGAGACCGAACATTCCGCGGGAGATCGGGACGACGACAAGAAGACCGAAGGACACGGATCGCTCGGTATATCTCTCTTCCCTATCTTGTAGTTTGCTAGAACTAGTTAATGGTACGTTCCGGGTTTTTAGTGTGCGGTGGTGCCGGTTTGAAAAATTAAAGTTAACCATCGCTTCCGCATTTGGCCTCGGGATGGAGGCCGGGGCGCCGCCGTGCACTTACAGTGGTATCAGAGCCTCGCCATTAACATAGTCTAGTTTTGTCTAATGTGTTTTATATTTCCGATCGAACAATTTTCCAAAAACCGTATTTTTCTGCACATCAGTTTCTGCCGAAATTTTTTGAAGTCCAAAAATTTTTCAGGTTGTTTCAGAATGATGTGTACGAAATTCTAAAAGTTCTGTGAAAATTTGGGCTCGTGAATAGTCCAAACCACTGCGGAACCGCGGCCAAACCCATGCTTGGGCCGCGGTTCCGCCGCGACTTTAACTGGTCAGTCCCCTAAACTTTTGCAGAATGTTCCTGTGTTGAAAATGTGGTTTCTAGAATGTTATTTTTAGGCCCAGATTTCTTGATGTGCTACAGTAGTACTTGGGGGCCCACTTGGTAAATTTGATCGATCGGATATTTTAAACACATTGGGTCACGGTATTTAAATTATATCTGCGACCGTGAATGTCACTTGATCGGTAAATCCTGTCTAACTGCTATATCCCGGTTAGACGGATTTGCGAACGTGACATTCACGTTGATGTTCTGTGATGTTGCTGTGAAGTTGCGGATCGGTCGTGGGGGATAGCCTGGATGCAATGCTAGTACAGTTTTTGTTGTATTATGTACATTTGATATTACGGGGCGAGCGTCCGACATGTGGACTGCCGTCACTGCCTGTTTGTATTATTATTTTGGGGCACGACCAGGTTGCGGTCGATGTACCCGTTGTATGTATATTTTACTTTCTGTACTAGGATTACCCCGCGGAGGGGTGCACGGATAGCCAGGTTCTAGAGGGCAACGGGCCCGCATCTCATGGCATTGAGACGGAGGGGGCTTCATTCTAGAATTGGCAGGCTATTCGCCACACTCGTAGGGGGTATAGGTTGACCCAGGTGGGGTGTCCAAGTTACCGGATTCCGTGAAGTGCCGGGTGGTCCATTCACGTTGCTGAAGGGGGCTGCCTCGCTTCAGGTTTTGGCGGGTAACTTGCCGTCCCCGTAGGGGTCTAGGATTTCATTGTACAGGCTATCCAGACGACCAGGGGAACGTCGGGTTTCAGTAGTGGCTCTGTGAAACCCGGGGATGGTAGATATCTGTATTGTTCTGTGATGCTGTATATTTCTGTGATGTTGCATTTTTATCACGCCTTGAGCGAAATATTATATATTGGTATATATATTAGTAGATGTTGTATATGTTTTGCATCCGCGCTAGTCCAGTCCCCGCTCTGTCGTTAGTTAGCTAACCTAACGGGTAATGACGGGACTGTAAGTCTACGGTAGCGCCCCGGCCGTCTACAGACGCCAAATGCGGAATAAAAACTTTTAAACTGGCGCTATCGTATACTTTAACCCGGATCTGCCATTATTGCTAAACTAACAAGCTGTAAAGAGTGTAGAAAGGTTATACCGAACGATCCGAGTCCTTCGTTCTTTAACCATCATCCCACGCTCCGTTGCGGCTGCTCCGATCTCGTCGATCTGCGATATCCTCGTCGAGGTGACACCACATCACCGGTTCTTTAAACGGGCTCCTGCCTCTGACTTGAGGCAACTCGATCGTCAAGTTTGCTAGAAGAGACGACCAAGAATTGATGTAGAGAATGAGTAGATGACTTTGTCTCACTTCGTCCAAATCCGTGGACGATCGGTTAATGAAGTTGCCGAGGGAATCGGGTGATGGAATGAAATGAACTGTAAAATTCCATGCACCCCAAATACTATCATATCTTTTTACAACCATGAAAAACTATCAAGTGAGAGAGTGTGGAGGAGAGAGAGGGCCGGCCACTCTTATAGAAGAGGGAGGTGACCGTAGGAGAGGGGGAGTGACCATATGATAAAGCTTATCATGAAGAAATATCTTAACCAAAACAAGAATGTATAAATTTCAAAGCATGAGTCATAATCACACCTCATCAAGCCATTAATGAAACCATTAATGCACTAATGAGTCATGAAGCCTAGTCATCATCTAGAAGCTTCTAGAAGCATGACTCACTCTCATCCAAGAAAAGATAAATCCGTCTTTAACCGAATGTTAAAAGACGGCTGATAGAAAACTGAAAACTGGCAACTTCCAAAAGTGATCCTGAAAGAACTTTCAGGATAACCCCGAAACTGTATAAATATACCCGCATTTGTATTACGACCGAATACAAATGCAACTGAGACAAAGATATTATACCTACTCAATGTAATACTCGGATCCGGCTTAAACCAAAGCCGACCAGTATCATCTGCCCGAAAATTGACACGTGCGTAAACGCACGTGCATTTTCCGAACCCTGCCATAAAACCATACGGCCTCTACAACGTTTTGCCCGAAACTTGGGAAACTGTCTGTGGGGGACTCTAATGACTCTTCAGTACCCTGGCAGTGGGTTTAACCACAAACCGTCAGCAGCACTAGCTATGCGTAACGGTTGCCCACGGACTGAACTTAAGGGAGGCTGATGAGCGCACTCAAGGGTGGCCGATGAGCTAACACATCCAGAAACCCTACTGAGCCTAACAGTGACAATGTATATACAGTCCGGTCCGTTCGTCAATGAGTATCGCATATCCGCCTAGGGGGCTAGTAACGTCAGACCCCCAGAAGCAGTATAAGTCGTGTCGGAGTGTAGCCCAATAACACCCTGAGATACTACTGGAGTACCTACCAGTAAATCTCCTGCCATGGCCATGGACTTTGTGTAATGGCTCTCCTAGACACAGCACGACCTCGCCCCCAATACCGGGAGAGACGAATCCCCTGCCGATCCGCTCACGTGCCTCCATATGGCTCGGGACTGTACCCAAAAGCTACCTGTTTGCACGACTCCTTTGAGCCGTGGTAGGGTAGTAATCAAAGCACAGTGGGAACTCACACGAGACAAATGACGACCTCAGGTCGATGAACTAACCTGTACACATGTCACCAGGGAACTGCTATCTGACGGTAGATATAATACTAACTAGCAGATTCCCAGCGAGTCCTGTCCGGTGTACTCATAACCCAATGAGCACCTGTATACATCTTAGGTGATCCATCTGACACCAGTGGCTTGTGAGACCGGCCACCGCCCCTCGTCGGGGTCTCGACTGTACACACTAGTCTACTCCGGAGTATCGATGCCCTGTCTCGAAACTCCCACGACTAGGGACTACAATTAAGGATATGCATATAAACTACCCAACTCTCACGTATATGATCGCCATCATACTGTTGGTAGTAAAGCAAGATCCTAAGGGCTCTATCAAAGTGTAACATGCAATCAGTCACCTGAACATGTACACGACTGATAAAGGCAAACCAGATAGCATACTATCATTTCGAGTAAGACTGTCCTACCGGGATAGGTCCTCCGCAATCATTGCAATCACGTACCCGCGATCCAATAATTGACTATGAGGGCACTATCTCCAACAATCTCCCACTTGTACTCAAGGCTAATTATTGCGATGTCGACTACTCACAGCCCGTGTGAAACCGAACATCCAACTCCTCTACTAATCAGTTTCACAAAACCCGTTTGTAAAACTATTGTGTTCGAGAAATAGCCTCAGTGAGTGGATCCGCCTAGAAGTATCTTTCTATATCTCTCTTAATCTCAAGTTCGCGGAGAAAGCCATCTCCCGAATTGAGTAGTACCTGTCTTAGAATATGTCTGGATATCTGATGGGACCTTAGTTCATAAATGAACTCCATATCCAAACTTCTTAGACTGAATGGATCACTGAACCTAATCAGTATCCGGCACCATGCCACCCACAGTATCCTCTGGAACCACCTGTCCATAATACTGTCCCTCTTCAGAGGGAAAACTAAAACTCTGACAATCACTCTGTCATCCATGTCACCTTTGAAGCCTGGAATGATAACCGTCTCCCGAAAGAGGCTGCCGTTATCAAATCCGTAGAACATGTACCAATGTTCTATAACTGCTTCCTTATGTTTCTCCAGGATTGGATTAATACAAACTTATTGCATCTAGTGCAAAAACAACATTTGGTGCGGTACTTGACATCTCATGATTGACTCAATTGCCTAAGCAAGTGATCTGCCAATCATGCACATCCCTCTCCCCTTTAGTCTATACGACACCTTTAGAGAGGGTGACTCCATCACCTGCAGGTACACTACCATGCTAGGAGTCTATTATTCTAAAAACCATTAGAATATCTGTCAAAGTACCCACATTGGGAAACTACCCAAATCCAGATCTAAAACCATAGATCTAGAAACCAAAATGTCTAATATTATATCCATATCCTGTCTGGAGAAACAACTATGTGACGAACAGAGTACAACCGATCGTAGTATAGGAATTTTACTTCCCACTTTGTGTATGTCATCCAGATACCATGACATCACACCCTACTACCTTCTTAACAGATCCATCCCTTATTCTGATTGAAGTCAAACCCATGACTGTCACACCAAAATTAGATGATCTATCTCCGCTATAACTGCTCAAGTCTATAAATAGATATAAGCATCTTGCCCACTATACTTCTGCTGCTCCCACTGACTACGACAACCCTCCTACCGGGTCTCATATCCTGGAACAACAGTAGTGTCAAGTCTGGGTAGATAAGAACCTCCCTGTCACCGTTCTTGAGGCTACCGAAGTACCTCTCGGGTGTTTGAGGTTACCCACCAAATCTGCGGAGTGGCTATTGGAATGTCAAACCTGATTGAATATATAGGTCCTATTAAATTTTCTGTAATCGTTCGCGGTTCTGGAATCACTTCCAGTTCTACCATACTCTCACAACTGTTTTCTGAAAAAGATCTATTTTACTAAAACTGTGGCGAGTCAAGAACAATATCACTATTGATCTTCCAAATGGTAGAATATCAACCCTCGTCATAGCCAGGGTCAACCCACAAACAGCCATTACAGAAACGTGCCCTGAGTTATCCAGAGTCTGGTTTTAAGCATAAGCTGGACAACTCCCCGTACCTTAACATCTTTTAAGGTACGATCCATTCTATATCCAATACAGAAACTTTGGCACTTATTTAATTGGAACCATATTCAAATCATGCAGCTGTCTCCAGTGCATATCACTTTAATGGAAAAAGGCTAATCAGCATTACTCAACTTAGGAATCCATCCAATTATGAGTAACCTGAAAGAGAAAATACGTTTCTCAAAACCATCACTATTATCTGAATACTAATCACAAGAATCTACATCTTCGATCTCTTTGAAGAATCCCGATACTTGTGATACCTGGTTCTCTACTTTATTCTTATACCCACAACTTCTCAAAACTTAGACCTTGTATTTCTACGAAACACTTGCCTAAATACTAGAGAAGTTATAAGTAAACAGAACATAGTACGAGGACCTACCCCTTTGTCCCGAAGGACACTGGACAACATACAATACTCTGTATAAGTCCGCTGAGTTAAACAACTCAAAAACTGTGCGTCGTAGGTTGAAAACTGTACCCTGGCGATTTCCTCAAATATCACCAATTACAACGAATTCCGATATAATGAGGATGATCACCTGTTTCCCAATATCTTACTCCCACTCATCATCTGTAAAACCATACAGATATGAGAATGAAATCTGGTAAATACATACCCTTGGAGTAAGTGTCTAATCGGGAAAACAGTTTTTCTTTAACAATTCACTGAAACATGAAAATGTTTCGTAGGGGTATCCTGGTATTCATAGTAATGCCTCTTCCATAATCCAACTCATGACTTCAACCGTATATTTTATTGCCATCTCTCCAAATCCCTTTATTTGTCTTAGTCGTTACCTTCTGTACACCATCGTTAGGCTAAATGGTTTTCTTCCTTCCCTACCGTTCGGTACCAGCCTATGGTTTGGAAGAAGACTATCCAGTAAGCATAATAGGTGTACCCTCCTAAACCAAGGAGTACTCGCATCTCGAGAGAAGGTGATGATAAAAGACAACTGAATAATACCTTATTCATTTAAAGGTGAATTAGGAGTGGCGATTAAGTACGCGGTTTGGTTTTGAATGATATCAGTCGCAATTTACTTTGCCCTCTTTCTAATCCCTTTATTTTGTCTTTACATATTACCTTCTGCACACCTTACTTAGGCTAATTGGTTTTCTTCATTCCCTACCTTTCGGCACCAGCCTATGGTTTGGAATAAGACTATCCAATAAGCGTAATAGGTGTACTCTCCTAAACCAAGGAGCCCTCGCAACCTGAGAGAATGTGATAATAAAAGACAACTGAATAAACCAATTCTATTTCTCCTGAACCTGGATCCATCCTCGAAGAAGTCCCTTCGAGTTCGTATATAACCATACGATGGATCTATCCAATGGAAGTGGATATCCGTAGTAATACGGGTGTTCTGAGAAATGCAAAGGGTAAATGAAGGAGTGGCAATGACTTATGCAACATAGACAATCCAAAAGCCAGTATTTTAAGAAGGTTCGGTCAACCTGGTCACTGAGTCATAGTCTAGGGTCGGTCAAAGGTCGCTGCCAAAGAGAGAGAGAGAAAAGAAACACTCTGCGTGCACTCTAACCTAGATCAGAATGGTCATAATTTTATCTAATCCGGAAACCTCCCACTGTCCTGTCAAATTCTCCTCAAAACCTAAAGAAGAATCAATCGGGATCACCCGAAGAGTAAACCAACTCATCAGTGGGAATCGGGATCCAACTCTCATCGCATGATAACGTGATGGAATGCATCCACGTTACTCATACTCCAGAAGGTATGCGCACACTTGGCAAGTTTCAGTTTCTTTAGAAAATCCCGATAATTTTTATGCCCCATGCTCTTATGACCTTGACGTATGCCAACAAATCATAAGTCACATGTCAAGTTCTGCCCGTCATTATCTTGTTAATTTGAACCCACCCGTACATACCCTTGACGTATGCCAACAAGGTAATACGACTGTCCCAAACCAACTCATCTATCTATGCAACAAATGAATACCCAGCAGCTACCAAACACTATGCCTTGACGTATGCCAACAAACATAGCTTGAATACTACTGACCATCCATAAGAAACGACGGAGGGCTACGACTGGTTTTTGGCGAAAAACCTTTAGCGTAGTGAACTTGATATCGCTGAAGGAACCTGATAGCTTTTTAAAATATAGTGGCGAAAACCTTTTGCTAAAGAGGTCACTCCCGGTGAAGGGATCTCGGCTCTTTCCTCGTGGAATGAGGTGCAGGATATTCCACTGAATACCGCTATGCAAAGCAACATGTAATCGGCTATAGTGAAGTTATTACCCTGACGCAAACTTCTGCCCAAGGGTTCAGTCCCGGTGAAGGGATATCAGCCCTTGCCCCGTCGAATGAGGTGCAGGATATTCCACTGAATACCGCTATGCATAACAAAAGGAAACGTCTTTGCAATAACACTTTTTTAAATTTGTTCCAACAACTAAAACAGGTTTGTTTTACTTTGCATTGATCAGAATCAATGCAGTCCCATCAATCAATCACACCAGAAAAGAACGAAAATAAAATGTACGTATATGCCATCCGCATTCGTCACTGGGTCCCGTCATCACCCGTTAGGTTACTTAACTAACGACAGAGCGGGGACTGGACTAGCGCGGGTGTAAAACATATACAACATCTAATAGTATATAAACCAATATACATAATCGCTCCAGGCGTGATAATATGCAACATTACAGAAAAGTAATAAGCATCACAGAACAATACAGATAATCTGGGATCCCCGGGTTTCACAGAGCCACTGCTGAAACCCGACGTTCCCCTGTCGTGTGGATAGCCTGTGCAATGAAACCTAGACCCCTACGGGTGCGGCAAGTTACCCGCCAAAACCTGAAGCGAGGTAGTCCTCACAGCATAGTGAATGGAACACCCGGCACTTCACGGAATCCGGTAATCTTGGGCACCCCTCCTTGGGTCAACCTGTACCCCCTACGAGTGCGGCGAATAGTCTGCCAATTTTAGAGTGGGGCCCCTCTGCCTCTCAAAGCCATGAGATGCGGACCCGTTGCCCTCCAGAACCCGGCTATCCGTGCACTCCGTCTCGGGGCAAAACCTAGTACAGTAATGAAAAATAGTACAACAGGTACATCGACCGCAACCTGGTCGTGCCCCAAAAGAATATTATACAACAGGCAGTGACGGCTGTCCACAAGTTGGACGCTCGCCCCGCAATATCAAATGTACAAATAAACTCAAACTGTACTACCATTGCACACTGCTATCCATCACGACAAATCCGCAACAATACAGCACAACACAGAACATCAACGCGAATGTCACGTTCGCAAACCCGTCTAAAAGAACTATAGCAATCAAACGCGGTTTACCGATCGAATGACATTCCCGGTCGGAGATATAATGTAAGCACTGCAAACTAACGTGTTTAAATTTCGATCGACCAAATATCAAAAAGTGGGCCCCACTGCTTACTGGTGAACAGTAACAAAACCTGGGCCAAAATGATATTTACCAAAAACCCCAAAATCCAACAAAGAACCCACTGACCAAATTTGGGAGCACGTGCTCCCCACATGGCCGCGGTTGCGCGGCCAAACCATGGGTTTGGCCGCCCTTCCGCGGCGTCTTGGAGGGATCACGACCCCAAATTTTGTCGTGACTCTTAGAAATGCCTGCTCAGATTTTTAAGACATCCAGAAATAAATTTTGAGACCATTTAAAATCAACAGAAACTGTCGAGCAAGGATTTTGCCGTTTTCGATTTTCGGTTCGATCGATGTTTTGAACGCGTTAGCACAAGTTAGTATAGCAAAATGGTTAGGCTCTGATACCACTGTAAGTCTACGGTAGCGCCCCGGCCGTCTACAGACGCCAAATGCGGAATAAAAACTTTTAAACTGGCGCTATCGTATACTTTAACCCGGATCTGCCATTATTGCTAAACTAACAAGCTGTAAAGAGTGTAGAAAGGTTATACCGAACGATCCGAGTCCTTCGTTCTTTAACCATCATCCCACGCTCCGTTGCGGCTGCTCCGATCTCGTCGATCTGCGATATCCTCGTCGAGGTGACACCACATCACCGGTTCTTTAAACGGGCTCCTGCCTCTGACTTGAGGCAACTCGATCGTCAAGTTTGCTAGAAGAGACGACCAAGAATTGATGTAGAGAATGAGTAGATGACTTTGTCTCACTTCGTCCAAATCCGTGGACGATCGGTTAATGAAGTTGCCGAGGGAATCGGGTGATGGAATGAAATGAACTGTAAAATTCCATGCACCCCAAATACTATCATATCTTTTTACAACCATGAAAAACTATCAAGTGAGAGAGTGTGGAGGAGAGAGAGGGCCGGCCACTCTTATAGAAGAGGGAGGTGACCGTAGGAGAGGGGGAGTGACCATATGATAAAGCTTATCATGAAGAAATATCTTAACCAAAACAAGAATGTATAAATTTCAAAGCATGAGTCATAATCACACCTCATCAAGCCATTAATGAAACCATTAATGCACTAATGAGTCATGAAGCCTAGTCATCATCTAGAAGCTTCTAGAAGCATGACTCACTCTCATCCAAGAAAAGATAAATCCGTCTTTAACCGAATGTTAAAAGACGGCTGATAGAAAACTGAAAACTGGCAACTTCCAAAAGTGATCCTGAAAGAACTTTCAGGATAACCCCGAAACTGTATAAATATACCCGCATTTGTATTACGACCGAATACAAATGCAACTGAGACAAAGATATTATACCTACTCAATGTAATACTCGGATCCGGCTTAAACCAAAGCCGACCAGTATCATCTGCCCGAAAATTGACACGTGCGTAAACGCACGTGCATTTTCCGAACCCTGCCATAAAACCATACGGCCTCTACAACGTTTCGCCCGAAACTTGGGAAACTGTCTGTGGGGGACTCTAATGACTCTTCAGTACCCTGGCAGTGTGTTTAACCACAAACCGTCAGCAGCACTAGCTATGCGTAACGGTTGCCCACGGACTGAACTTAAGGGAGGCTGATGAGCGCACTCAAGGGTGGCCGATGAGCTAACACATCCAGAAACCCTACTGAGCCTAACAGTGACAATGTATATACAGTCCGGTCCGTTCGTCAATGAGTATCGCATATCCGCCTAGGGGGCTAGTAACGTCAGACCCCCAGAAGCAGTATAAGTCGTGTCGGAGTGTAGCCCAATAACACCCTGAGATACTACTGGAGTACCTACCAGTAAATCTCCTGCCATGGCCATGGACTTTGTGTAATGGCTCTCCTAGACACAGCACGACCTCGCCCCCAATACCAGGAGAGACGAATCCCCTGCCGATCCGCTCACGTGCCTCCATATGGCTCGGGACTGTACCCAAAAGCTACCTGTTTGCACGACTCCTTTGAGCCGTGGTAGGGTAGTAATCAAAGCACAGTGGGAACTCACACGAGACAAATGACGACCTCAGGTCGATGAACTAACCTGTACACATGTCACCAGGGAACTGCTATCTGACGGTAGATATAATACTAACTAGCAGATTCCCAGCGAGTCCTGTCCGGTGTACTCATAACCCAATGAGCACCTGTATACATCTTAGGTGATCCATCTGACACCAGTGGCTTGTGAGACCGGCCACCGCCCCTCGTCGGGGTCTCGACTGTACACACTAGTCTACTCCGGAGTATCGATGCCCTGTCTCGAAACTCCCACGACTAGGGACTACAATTAAGGATATGCATATAAACTACCCAACTCTCACGTATATGATCGCCATCATACTGTTGGTAGTAAAGCAAGATCCTAAGGGCTCTATCAAAGTGTAACATGCAATCAGTCACCTGAACATGTACACGACTGATAAAGGCAAACCAGATAGCATACTATCATTTCGAGTAAGACTGTCCTACCGGGATAGGTCCTCCGCAATCATTGCAATCACGTACCCGCGATCCAATAATTGACTATGAGGGCACTATCTCCAACAGGGACCCAGTGGCAAATGCGGATGGCATATACGTACATCAGTATATTTTCGTTCTTTGTGGTGTGATCAATTGATGGGACTGCGTTGATTCGGATCAATGCAAGTTAAAAACAAACCTAATCCGATGTTGTTGGAACACTTTTCAAAAGGCTGTTATTGCAAGGACGTTCACTTTTTTTTGCATCGTGATATTCAGTTGGAATATCCTGCTCCTTAGTCAACGAGGCAAGGTCCGAGATCCCTTCACCGGGAGTGACCCCTTGGACAAAAAGTTTGCGTCAGGGCAATGACTTCACTATAGCCAATTACTTTTGCTTTGCACCGTGGTATTCAGTTGGAATATCCTGCACCTCATTCTACGGGGAAAGAGCCGAGATCCCTTCACCGGGAGTGACCTCTTTAGCAAAGGTTTTCGTCACTATATTTTTCTAAAAAGCTATCCAGTTCCTTCAACGATATCAAGTTCATTACGTTAAAGGTTTTCGCCAGAAACCATTCGTAGCCCTCTGTCGTTTCATATGGGTGGTCAATAGTATTCAAGCTGTGTTTGTTGGCCAAAGTCAAGGCACAGTGTTTGGTAGCTATTGGGGTATTCATATGCAGCATAGATAGATGCGTTGGTTTGGGGCAGTCGTACAGCCTTGTTGGCCAAATTCAAGGGCTTGTGCGGGTGGGCTCAAATTAACCTGGAGAATGACGGGTTGAACTTGACATGTGACTTATGATTTGTTGGCCAAAGTTAAGGTCATAAGAGCATGGGGCAGAAATCACATCGGGAGTTTCTAAAGAAACTGAAACTTGCCAGATATGCGCATACCTTCTGGAGTGTGACACCGTGAGCGGATTCCGTCACGTTATCGTGCGATGATAGTTGGATCACGATTCCCACTGATGAGTTGGTTTACTCCTCGGGTGATCCCGACTAATTCTTCTTTCAGGTTTGGAGGAGAATTTGACGGTACAGTGGGAGGTTTCTAGATTAGATAAATTGGTAACCATTTTGATCTAGGTTAGAGTGCACGCTGAGAGTTTCTTTTCTCTATCTCTTTGGCAGCGACCATTGACCCGACCCTAAGACTATGACTCAGTGACCAAAATTAACCGAACCTTCTTAAACACTGGCTTTTGGATTGTCAGAGTTGCAGACCTCGTTACCACTCCTACTTTTACCCTTTTCTCCAGGACACCCCGTATTACTACGAACGTCCACTTCCATTGGACAAAACCATCGTATGGTTAGATACGAACTCGAAGGAATTTATTCGAGGATGGTTTCCAGTTCTGGAGAAAACGGATAGGACTATTCAGTTGTCTTTTCCTTTTACCTTCTCTCAGGTTGCGAGTACTCCCTAGTTTAGGAGATAGTACACCTATTACGCAAATTGGATAATCTTCTTCCAAACCTTAGGCTGGTGCCGAACGGTGGGGAATGAAGAAAACCAATTAGCATAACGATGGTGTGCAGAAGGTATTAAGTTAAGACAAAGCAAGGGATTAGTAAGAGGGCAAAGTAAATTGCGACTGCTATTCACGACCAAACCAAGTATTTCTTCGCCAATCCTAAATCACCTTTGTATTTCTCTAGGACACTCCGTATCAGTACGAAGATCCACAGTTTATTGGATACTCCATCGTATGGTTATATACGAACTCGAAAGGAACTTGTTCCAGTTCGGGGATGGATTCCGGTTCAGGAGAAATAGGAATAAGGTTTATTCGGTTGTCTTTTATCTTCACCTTCTCTCGCGTTGCGAGTGCTCCTAGGATTAGGACAGTACACCCATTATGCTTATTGGATAGTCTTCTTCCAAACCATAGGCTGGTGCCGAACGATAGGGAAGGAAGAAAACCATTTGGCCTAAAGGGGTGTGCGGAAGGTAATGACTAAAGACATATAAAGGGATTTGGAGAGGTGGCAAAGAATTATACGGTTACAGTCGTGAATCTGGAAGAGGCATTACTAGGAATACCGAGATACCCCATCGAAACATTTTAATGTTTCAGTTTCACTGTGTACAGTTAAAAGAAAACTGATTTCCCGATTAGATACTTACTCCAGAGTATGTATTTACCAGGTATGATTCTCACATCGGTATGGTTTTACAGATGATGAGTGGGAGTAAGTTATTTAGAATTGGGTGATCATCCTCATTATATCGGGATTCGTTGTATTTGAGGAAGTCACCTGGGTTGTTTGCCGGATGGCAAATATTTGGTTTTGAATATCCGCTGTTATGTACCAATTTCAAATTTATATATCTGTACGTCTATTTTCATAGAGTGAGATATACCTTTTTGAAATTATGTCTGTGACATTTACCTATATCAGTGAAATGGTTAGGTAAGGAGCATTAAACAGCGGTGTAATTCTTCTTGACCATAAGTACAGTTTTCAACTTATGAAACACAGTGAATGAGTTATCAGACTCAAGGGATTTATACAGAGTATTGTATGTTGTCCAGGGTCCATCAGGACAGAGGGGTTGGTCCTCGTACTATATTCAGTTTACTTATGACTTCTCTAGTTTTTAGACAGGTGTTTCGTGGAAACACAGTGTCCGAATTTTGAGAAGTTATAGGTATTTGAATAAAGTAGAGAACCAGGTATTGCAAGTATCGGGATTCTTCAAAGTGATCGAAGATGTAGATACTTGTGTATGGTGTTCAGTTGATAGTAGTGATTAAGAGAACTTGCTTCTCTTTCAGGTTACTCATAATTGGAAGTATTCCTAAGTTGAGTAACGCTGATCGGCCTCCTTCCATTTAGTTGACATGCACTGGAGACAGCTGCATGATTTGAATCTGGTTCAATTAAATCAGTGCCTTTGGTTCTATATTGGATATAGAATAGGTCATATCTTAACGATGTTAAGATACGGGTAGTTGTCTGGCTTATGATTAAAACCAGACTCTGGATAACTCAAGGCACGTTTTCTGTAATGGCTGTTTGTGGGTTAACCCAGGCTATGACGAGGGTTGACTTTCTACAATCTGGATGAACAATAGCGATATTGTTCTAGACTCGCCACAGTTTTATTAAAAATTGATTTTTTCAGAAAACAGTAGTGGGAGTATGGTAGAACTGGATGTGATTCCAGAACCACAAACGATTACTGAAGATTTTGTACGAACCTAAAGATTCAATCTGGTTTGACATTCCATTGGCCACTTCGCAGATATGGTGGGTAACTTCAGGCACCCGAGAGGTACTCCGGTAGCCTCAAGGACGGTGACAGGGAAGTTCTTGTTTACCCAGACATGCCATTGCTGTTGTTCCAGACTGTGAGACCCGGCAGGAGGATCAGTATAGCGTCGTTCTAAACTTGCTTTAGAAGTGTACGTTTATATGACTTTGCCAGAGGGTTGTGGTAGTCAGTGGGAGCAGCGGAAGCATTGGTGGACAGGTGGCTTATGTCTATTTATAGACTAAAGCATATAGTAGCGGAGATAGATCATCAATTTCTGATGTGACAGTCATAGGTTTGACTTCAACAGAATAGGGGATGGATCTGTTGAGAAGGTAGTAGGGTGTGATGTCCTGGTATTTGGATAACACACACAGAGTAGGAAGTGATATTCCTATACTACAATCGGTTATACTTTGGTCGTCACACAGTAATTTCTGCACATGGGACTTGGACATTATATCTGACATACTGGTTACTAGATCTATGGTTTTAGATCTAGATTTGGGTGGTTTCCCAATCTGGATACGTAGACAGCATTCTAAGAGTATTTAGAATGGACGACTCCTGGCATGGTAGTGTACCTGCAGGTAATGGAGTCACCCTCTCTAAAGGTGTCTTACAGAATAAAGAGGAGAGGGATGTGCATGATTGGCAGATCACTTGCTCAGGCAATTGAGTCAATCATGAGATGTCAAGTACCACACCAGATGTTGTTCTTGCACTACATGCAATAAGTTGACATTGATCCAATCCTGGAGAAACAGTCGGAAGCAGTTTTAGAACATAAGTGGATGTTCTAGGGATATGATAACGACGGCCTCTTTCGGGAGACAGTTATCATTCCAGGATTCCAAGGTGACCTAGACGACAAGGAGGTTGTCAGAGTTATAGTTTTTCTTCTGACAAGGGGAAGTATTTTGGACAGGTGGTCCAAGGCAATACTGAGGGAGGCATGGCGCTGGATACTGATTATGTTCAGTTGACTACAGTCTAAGAAGTTTGGATTTGGAGTTCATTTATGAGCTAGGTCCCATCAGACATCCAGACACATTCTAAGACAGGTATTGCTCATTTCGGGAGATGGCTTTCTCCGCGAACTTGAGATATAGAGAGACATAGAAAGAAACACCAAAGCGGATCCACTCACTGAGGCTATTTCTCGAACGCAATAGTTTCGCAAGCGAGCTTTGTGAGACTGACTAGTAGAGGAGTTGGGTGTTCAGTATCACACGGGCTGTGAGTATGCGACATCGCAATAATTAGCCTTGAGTGCAAGTGGGAGATTGTTGGAGATAGTGTCCTCAGAGTCAATTATTGGATCACAGGCACGTGATTGCAATGATTGAGGGAGGACCTATCCCGGTAGGACAGTCTTACTCGAAATGATAGTATGCTATCTGGTTTATCTTTATCATCGTGTACTGCTTTAGGTGACCTGACATGTCGCTATAACACGTTGATAGAGCCCCTAGGATTCTTGCTTGACCACCAGCAGTATGAGGGCGATCATATAAGTGGGAGCTGGGGTCTATAAGCACATCCTTAAAGGGTCCCTAGTCGTGGGAGTTTCGAGACAGGGCATCGATACTCCAGAGTAGATTAGTGTATACAGTCGAGACCCCGACGAGGGGCGGTGGCCGGTCTCACAAGCCACTGGTGTCAGTTGGTTCACCTAAGATGTATACAGGTGCTCATTGGGTTATGAGTACACCGGACAGGACTCGCCGGGAACATGCTAGTTGGTCTTATACCTGACGTCAGATAGCAGTACCCAGGTGACATGTGTACAGGTTAGTTCATCGACCTGGGGATCGTCATTTGTCTCTTGTGAGTTCCCACTGTACTTTTATTACTACCCTACCACGCTCAAAGGAGACGTGCGAACAGGTTTTAGTTGGGTACAGTCCCGAGCCACATGGAGGCAGTGAGCGGATCTTCAGGGGTTCGTCTCTCCCGGTATTGGGGGTGAGGTCGCGCTGTGTCTAGGAGAGCCATTACACGAAGCCCTCGGCCGAGGCAGGGGATTTACTGGTAGGTATTCCAGTAGTATCTCAGGGTGTTCTGGGCTACACTCCGACACGACTTGTACCGCTTTTGGGGGTCTGACTTTTACCGACCCCCTTGGCCCGCCATGCGATGCTCATAGACGAACGGACCGGACTGTACGGATATTGTCACTGACAGGCTCAGTAGGGTGTCAGGATGAGTTCGCTCATCGATGTCCCTTTTGGTCAATGCCTGGTAGCCCGTTATGTATTGGCTTATACCTCTGACGTGCTAGTGGTTAAATCCACAACCAAGGTGTTGACGAGTCATTAGAGTCCCCCACATTCAGTTGCTCAAGTTTTCGGGCGAAACGCTGTAGAGGCCGTATGGAGATATGGCAGGGTTTGATCAGAAAGGTGCGGTATTGCGCGGATCATGATCGGACAGCTAATACCAGCAGGCTTTGGTTTAAGCCGGATCCTAGTATTGTACAGTGTAGATTTTGTCTCTTTGCATTTGTATTTCGGTCGGAATACAAATGCAGGTGTGTATACACAGTATTGGTGTTTTCCTGTAATTTATTACGGGACCAGTTTTCTGGAGTTGCCAGTTTGCTTTCCGTTTTGGCCATAGTTCTTTGTATCTTTCAATGGCCCAAGATTGGTGGAGGATGGCTTATTTGCATTTGTGCAAATAAGTATTTGTGGAGGGTGTTCTTTGCATTTTCTTGGATCATGATGATGCACCATCACTTGACTTTCTTTGTTCATGATGGCTTGACCTTTTGGAGTCATCATTCTTGTGATGATGATTGTTTTGGATTATGGGTTTGATTTTGTAATCATTTCTTTTTCATGATAACATCGTTTTCCCTCTTGCATTATTATTGAGAGGCTCTCCCCCATTCACTAACCATTTTGGTCATGGCCGGCCACATAGAGGGGGGCTGTCCCATTTTGTAGTGGGTGATATTTGGATGATCTCATATCATTTTCCTTCACCAAAATTCCCAAGAAAAACTCCATAGTTCATACCTACACCATATGGCAATTCCACAAACCCCAAAATGAGACATGGTTCAACACCATTCTGCAGCAAACCTTGGGCACGTCGGCTCGCCAACTTCATGCCCGAGTTGCCTCGGTATAGTGGCGGGAGCCCGTAAAAGAAGCAGGCGACGTGGTGCCCCTCCGGCGAGGAGGTGGAGACCGGACATTCCGCCGGAGATCGGGACGACGGCGAGAAGACCGAAGGACACGGATCGCTCGGTATTTCTCTTTTCCCCATCTTGTAGTTATCTAGAACTAGTTAATGGTACGATCCGGGTTTTTAGTGCGCGGTGGTGCCGGTTTGAAAAATTAAAGTTAACTATCGCTTCCGCATTTGGCCTCGGGATGGAGGCCGGGGCGCCGCCGTGCACTTACAAGTCTGGGTAAACAAGAACCTCCCTGTTACCGTCTTTGAGCATACCGAAGTACCTCTCGAGTGCCTGAGGTTACCCACCATATCTGCGGAGTGGCCAATGGAATGTCAAATCAGATTGAATCTTCAGGTTCTTATCAAATTTTCAGTAATCGTTTGCGGTTATGGAATCACATCCAGTTCTACCATACTCCCACTACTGTTTTCTGAAAAAATCCATTTTACTTAAAACTGTGGCATGTCTAGAACAATATCACTATTGATCTTCCAGATGGTAGAAAGTCAACCCTCGTCATAGCCTGGGTCAACCCACAAACAGCCATTATAGAAACGTGCCGTGAGTTATCCAGAGTCTGGTTTTAAGCATAAGTTGGACAACTCCCCGTACCTTAACAATATCAAGATATGAACTGTTCTATATCCAATACAGAAACAGAGGCACTAATTTAATTGAACCAGATTCAAATCATGCAACTGTCTCCAGTGCTTGTCAACTAAATGGAAGGAGGCCGATCAGCGTTACTCAACTTAGGAATGCTTCCAATTATGAGCAACCCGAAAGAGAAGCAAGTTCTCTTAATCCTTACTATTAACTGAATACCACACACAAGTATCTACATCTTCGATCTTCTTGAAGAATCCCGATACTTGCAATATCTGGTTCCCTACTTTACTCTTATACCTATAACTTCTCAAAACTTGGACCTTGTGTTTCTACGAAACACCTGTCTAAAACTAGAGAAGTCATAAGTAAACCGAATATAGTACGAGGACCAACCCCTCTATCCTAAAGGACATTGGACAACATACAATACTCTGTATAAGTCTCTTGAGTTTAATAACTCATTCCCTGTGTGTCGAAGGTTGAAAACTGTACTTATGGTTATGAAGAATTACACCGCTGTTTAATGCTCCTTACCTAACCATCAACTGATATAGGTAAATGTCATGGACATAATTTCAAAAGGGTATATCTCACTCTATGAAAATAGACGTATAGATATATCAATTTGAAATTGGTGCATAACAGTGGATATTCAGAACCAAATATTTGCCGTCCGACAAACAACCCAGGCGATTTCCTCAAATATCACCAATTACAACGAATTCCGATAAAATGAGGATGATCACCCAATTCCCAATAACTTACTCCCACTCATCATCTGTAAAACCATACAGATGTGAGAATCATACCTGGTAAATACATACCCTTGAGCAAGTGTCTAATTGGGAAATCAGTTTTCCTTTAACAGTACACAGTGAAACTGAAACATTGAAATGTTTCGTGGGGTTATCCTGGTATTCCTAGTAATGCCTCTTCCATTATCAGATTCACAACTGTAACCATATACTTCTATGCCATCTCTCCAAATCCCTTTATATGTCTTTAGTCATTACCTTTTGCACACCCCTTTAGGCCAAATGGCTTTCTTCCTTCCCTACCGTTCGGCACCAGCCTATGGTTTGGAAGAAGACTATCCAATAAGCATAATGGGTGTACTGTCCTAATCCTAGGAACACTCGTAATGCGAGAGAAGGTGAAGATAAAAGACGTCCGAATAAACCTTATTCCTATTTCTCCTGAACCAGGATCCATCCCCGAACTGGAACAAGTTCCTTTCGAGTTCGTATATAACCCTATCCAATAAGCATAATGGGTGTACTGTCCTAATCCTAGGAACACTCGTAATGCGAGAGAAGGTGAAGATAAAAGACGTCCGAATAAACCTTATTCCTATTTCTCCTGAACCAGGATCCATCCCCGAACTGGAACAAGTTCCTTTCGAGTTCGTATATAACCATACGATGGAGTATCCAAATAACTGTGGATCTTCGTAGTGATACGGAGTGTTCTGGAGAAATACAAAGGTGAAGTGGGAGTGGTAATGAAATACTTGGTTTGGTCGTGACTAGCAGTCGCAATTTGCTTTGCCCTCCTTCTAATCCCTTTATTTGTCTTAACTTAATACCTTCTATACACCACAGTTGGGCTAATCGGGTTTCTTCATTCCCTACCGTTCGGCACCAGCCTAAGGTTTGGAAGAAGACTATCCAATAGGCGTAACGGGTGTACTATCCCCTAATCCAAGGAGCACCCGAAACGTGAGAGAAGGTAAGAGGAAAAGACAACTGAATAATCCTATTCGTTTTCTCCAGAACCGGAAACCATCCTCGAATTAATTCCTTCGAGTTCGTATATAACCATACGATTGTTTTATCCAATGGAAGTAGACGTTCGTAGTAATACAGTGTGTCCTGGAGAAAAGGATAAAAGTAGGAGTGGTAATGAGGTTTGCAATTCTGACAATCCAAAAGCCAGTGTTAAAAAATGTTCGGTTAACTTGGTCACTGAGTCATAGTCAAGCGTCGGGCCATGGTCGCTGCCAAAGAGAGAGATAGAAAAGAAACACTCAGCGTGCACTCTAACCTAGATAAGAATGGTTGTCACTTTATCTAATCAGGAAACCTCCCACTGTAACATCAAATTCTCCTCCAAACCTGAAAGTAGAATTAGTCGGGATCACCCGAGGAGTAAGACAACTCATCAGTGGGAATCGGGATCCAAATATCATCGCATGATAACATGACGGAATCCGCTCACGTTATCACACTCCAGAAGGTATGCGCATATCTGGCAAGTTTCAGTTCCTTTAGAAACTCCCGATGTGATTTTTACCCCATGCTCGTATGACCTTGACGAAGGCCAACAAATCATAAGTCACATATCAAGTTCTACCCGTCATTATCCAGGTTAATTTGAACCCACCCGTACAAGCCCTTGACTTTGGCCAACAAGGCTATACGACTGTCCGAAACCGACACATCTATCTATGCAGCAGAAAGGTAACAAGCAGCTACCATACACTATACCTTGACGAAGGCCAACAAACATAGCATGAATACTACGTGCTACCCGTCTGAAATGACGGAGGGCTACGAATGGTTTTTGGCGACAACTTTTAACGTAATGAACTTGATATCGTTGAAGGAACCGGATAGCTTTTTATAAAAATATAGTGACGAAAACCATTGCTAATGAGGTCACTCCTGGTGAAAGGATCTCGGCTCTTTCCCCGTAGAATGAGGTGCAGGATATTCCAACTGAATACCACGATGCAAAGCAAAATTAATCGACTATAGTGAAGTTATTGCCCTGATGCAAACTTCTGTCCAAGGGGTCACTCCCGGTGGAGGGATCTCGGCCCTTGCCTCGTCGACTGAGGTGCTGGATATTCATAACCGAATACCACTGTGCAAAACAAAAGAGAGCGTCCTTGCAATAACAGCTTTTTGAAAAATGTTCCAACAACATCAAAATAGGTTTTTTTAGCTTGTATTGATCCGAATCAATACAGTCCCATCAATTGATCACACCAATAAAGAACGAAAATAATGATGTACGTATATGCCATCCGCATTCGCCACTGGGTCCCGTCATCACCCGTTAGGTTACTTAACTAACGACAGAGCGGGGACTGGACTAGCGCGGATGCAAAACATATACAACATCTACTAGTATATATATCAATATATAATATTCGCTCAAGGCGTGATAAAATGCAACATCACAGAAATGTAATAAGCATCACAGAACAATACAGATATCTGGGATCCCCGGGTTTCATAGAGCCGCTACTGAAACCCGACGTTCCCCTGGTCGTGTGGATAGCCTTTGTAATGAAATCCTAAACCCCTACGGGCGCGGCAAGTTACCCGCCAAAACCTGAAGCGAGGCATCCCCCTTTAGCAACGTGAAAGGACCACCCATCACTTCACGGAATCCGGTAACTTGGGCACCCCTCCTTGGGTCAACCTGTACCCCCTACGAGTGCGGCGAATAGCCCGCCAATTCTAGAGTGAAGCGCCCTCCGTCTCAATGCAATGAGATGCGGGCCCGTTGCCCTCTAGAACCCGGCTATCTGTGCACCCCACCTTGGGGTAATCCTAGTACAGAAAGTAAAATATACATACAACGGGTACATCGACCTCATCCCGGTCGTGCCCTAAAAGAATAATATACAAACAGGCAGTGACGGCAGTCCACATGTCGGACGATCGCCCTGCAATATCAAATGTACATATAAAACAAAACTGTACTAACATTGCATCCAGGCTATCCCCCATGACCAATCCGGAACATCACAGCACAACACAGAACATCAACGTGAATGTCACGTTCACAAATCCGTCTAAAAGGGCTATAGCAGTTAGACAGGATTTACCGACCAAATGACATTCACGGTGGCAGATATAATGTAAATACTATAGCACTCATGTTTACCGAAGTAGGCCCCAAGCACTACTGTAGCACTCAAAGAAAATCTGGGCCCAAAAATAACATACCAAAACCCCCCATTTCCAAGTCCAAAGAGCTCTGTAGAAAATTGGTATGGTGATCACCTATTACTGCGGCGGAACCGCGGCCAGAACAGAGGTGTGGCCGCGGTTCCGCGGCCGATCTACAGTGTCACATGACCAATTTTTCACAGAAGTCTTAAAACTTCCTGCATGTATTTCTGCAACACACTGAAAAAAATTTCGAGCCAAAAATAATTCAACAGAAAACTGATGCTTTGAAATCGTGGTTTTGGGATTTTTGTTCGATCGAAAATGTAAACACGTTAGACCAAGCTAGACTAGGTTAATGGCTTGGCTCTGATACTAGTGTAAGTGCACGGCGGCGCCCCGGCCGTCTGAACGAGGCCAAAATGCGGAAACGATACTTTTACAAAACTAGTAAACCAGCAACACCGCGCACTTTAAACCCGGATCGGGCCATTAACCTACTCCTAGCTAACTAGAGAAGGGGTAGAGGAATATACCGAGCGATCCGTGTCCTCCGGTCTTCTCGTCGTCTTCCCGATCTCCCCGCGGAATCTCCGGTCTTCATCTCCTCGTCGGAAGGGCACCTCATCACCGGGTTCTTTTACGGGCTCCCACCTCTAGACCGAGGCATCTCGGGCATGAAGTTGGCGAGTCGACGTATCCAAGAATTGCTGTAGAATAGTATGGAACTCTATGTCTCATGGGGTTGTAAGAAGTTGCCTTTAGAATGGAGGAATGAACTATGGAGATGAACTAGAATTTTTTGTTGCAAAACCAAAATGAGACCAACATTTTCCCCTCCCCCAAAAATTGGACAGCCTCTCCCTCTAATGGCCGGGCCCTTTGCCACAAAAGAATGAGAGAGGGAGAAAAATCAAGGAGAGGGAGCAATAATGCAAGCAAGAGAAAATATTATCATAATGAATAATGATCAAAACCAAGTCACATCTTCAACAACCATCACAACTCAAAAGTCAAACAATGATGAACAAATGAAGGTCAAAGGATGGTAGAATCATGAAGCAACAATTTACAAAGACCACTCTCCACAATGCCAATTTGCACATTTGCAAATAAGCCCTCCTCCACCAATTTTCAGCCAAGGAAAGAAATAAAGGAAAATGGCTGAAACTGAAAGCAAACTGGCAACTTCAAAAAATTGATCCCGTAATAAATTACAGGAAAACCCCACGACTGTATATACATACCCGCATTTGTATTCTGACCGAATACAAATGCAATGAGATAAAATCTACACCGTACAATACTAGGATCTGGCTTAAACCAAAGCCCGCTAGTATTATCCGTCCGATCATGATCCGTGCAATACCGCACGTATCTGATTGAACCCTGCCATATCTCCATACGGCCTCTACAGCGTTTCGCCCGAAACTTGAGAAAACGGTCTATGGGGGACTCTAAAGACTCGTTAATACTTTGGCTGTGGATTTAACCACTAGCACGTCAGAGGTATTAGCCATACGTAACGGGCTACCAGGTATTCACCAAAAGAGACGTCGATGAGCGAACTCATCCTGACACCCTACTGAGCCTATCAGTGACAATATCCGTACAGTCCGGTCGGTTCGTCTATGAGCATCGCATGGCGGGCCTAGGGGTTGGTAAAAGTCAGACCCCCAAAAGCGGTACAAGTCGTGTCGGAGTGTAGCCCAGAACACCCTGAGATACTACTGGAGTACCTACCAATAAATCTCCTGCCATGGCCAAGGACTTCGTGTAAGGGCTCTCCTAGACACAGCGCGACCTCACCCCTAATACCGGGAGAGACGAACCCCTGAAGATCCGCTCACTGCCTCCATATGGCTCGGGACTGTACCCAACTAAAAACTGTTTGCACGTATCCTTTGAGCATGGTACGGTAGTAATCAAAGTACATTGGGAACTCACACGAGACAAATGACGATCTCAGGTCGATGAACTAACCTGTACACATGTCACCAGGGAACTGCTATCTGACGTCAGGTATAACATCAACTAGCATGTTCCCGGCGAGTCCTGTCCGGTATACTCATAACCCACTGAATACCTGTATACATCTTAGGTGAACCAACTGACACCAGTGGCTTGTGAGACCAGCCACCACCCCTCGTCGGGGTCTCGGCTGTATACACTAGTCTACTCTAGTGTATCGATGCCCTATCTCGAAACTCCCACGACTAGGGACCTTTTAAGGATGTGCTTATAGACCCCAGCTCCCACGTATATGATCGCCCTCATACTGCTGGCAGTCAAGCAAGAATCCTAGGGGCTCTATCAATGTGTAATAGCGACCTGTAAGGTCACCTAAAGCAGTACACGATGATAAAGATAAACCAGATAGCATACTATCATCTTGAGTAAGACTGTCCTATCGGCATAGGTCCTCCCTCAATCATTGTAATCACGTGCCTGTGATCCAATAATTGACTCTGAGGGCACTATCTCCAACACACAATATCCGTATCAATGCACTGCAAGCACATGTGAGCTATACCGAGTGCAAAAATCACATCATCCGTATGAAATCCATGAAATCATAAACACATGCTACGAAGGTACAAAATCGACATCAAATGCAATTGATATGCACAAATCGCAAATCAACACAACGGTGTATAAAATATATCTCAAGTGCGATAACTTTGCGCAAAAAGGTAAATACCCAGTAGGTGCTGCCATGGTGCACGAAAACGATATCATGAAACTCAATCATCAAAACTCAAATCCAACCGATATAAGCATGATACTCGGATCACAAACGCAAATCGCAAAAAATGACATCGAGGTACACCTCCTACAAAAAAATTGTCGTTGTGCCCAAACTGGCAGAGCAAGAACATCCGCTTGCCTCCTGCTCATGGTCTGGCGTCCTCTGTCTCTGGGTCCTCATTTCTCTATAAATTTACCAATCTCGCAATCCATTGGCTCATCGGTCCGGTCCGGTGTGCTAACGGGAACGATTCTGCACCGGCACTTCTCTGGTCATCTTTTGGCCAATTAGTATGACCACTCATAAGGCAGCACATCACTGGCGTCGGTCTCTGGTCCTCTGAATACACCTCACACATCTGAACCTGGGTGCGAATCTTATTGCAGTAGTGTCCTGGAAGGAATCCTGCTCAAGGTCTCTTCCGATCTCGCCTATGCCGAACTGTACGGAGGTTGGTACTATTACATAATCTTTTCGAGTTTTCAGGACACCTGCGTTCTCAGCATAACATTTCCTCAGGAATTGGCCGCATCCCAATGACTCTGTATGCATATCAGTTCCTTACCTCGACGGGGGGTAGTAACAGCTCGTCAGCATCTCACATGAACCTCTGTCTCCACTCGTCTGTATCATCGTCCACTTTGACGTCACATCGTGCTATGTGCATACAGCAATGGTCCTCGGTTACCGTCAATCACGAGTCTCTCGTACGGACTCAAAATTACGAACTCGGTATCTTCATCACTCTGTAGAAGATATCGGGCCGAACACGTTCTCGGGAACTCGTCCCAACCTTCGGAGGTATACTCCATACTCGTCTGTCCTCGATCAACTCACAACGCATCTGGGTGAGGCCCTCTATCCGAAACTGGTCAGCTTACTGGTCTCCTATCACATGATATTCGGACGGTGCCAAACTTTTCGATCAAGTCATCAATGTCCCAAAATTTCCTGAAAGCTCAACACCTGAGCACAGTCTAAAATATCAGGTACATACCACAGTACCTCTGGACCAGCTGTAGAAAGGCAAACCCAAGCCTCACTGATGGCACTGCTAAACTGCCGCAAACCATAAGGTTAAAAAGCGGTTCCATGGTCATCATGTCGAGTTAGGGTTTCATTCTTCTAGAGGGTCCACAGAATCACTTGAATGATCCTCCGAACACATTAAACATGGGAAAAATGGGTTTCTGACACTCGCTCGAACTTTTTAGCTTCTCCTAGCCGACATGTGAATACCCTTCGTTCACATGCTAAACAATGCCTCAATCCTCCAGGAAAGACGATACATCAACGGTCATCTCGGGATCGGTCGACTCTAGATCTGAGTAAGACTCTCCATACTGGAAACCTTCAACTCAACTGGGACAGCGTCGGAGCATCAACCTGACTAATCATCCTCGTCTCTCAACTTGGGATAGACTAGCTATCATCTGTAGCATCTCTGCCTGGAAGCTCCAGCGATCTCAGCTCGTAAATTCAGGAAGCGACATCCCATCAACCTCAGCAACAGCTGGGTCATCTGTCTGAACGTAAACGACATCACAATCTCTGAGGTAGGCTGTACATCGACAGTCCTCTCACAACAGGCAGCCTCAAACAGTGGCCCGATCATCCGGTGCAAAACCAAACACTCGCCTCAACTGGAGGTCACAACACAACACTACATCGAGACTTTCCCATGTCACCAGAGAACACAATGGTCAGCTCTCGTACCAGACGATCTCGCCATGACCGCAACACTAGCAGCAGCACAAACTGCGCTCAAACCATCATGACAGGAACCTCAATCGAGTATCGAAGAGAGTAGATCGACGGCAAGAAAGGAAACGACAGATCCAGAATGGATACATGATCATAAGAAGGAACATCATCAATGAGAGTATGATCATGGAAACGAATAGAATCAAGGATCTCAAATGGATGTACATCCTAAGGTTTCTTAAGTGGAGTTTCGTATCGTAAATGTGCCGCGGAACATACGTACGGTACGTCACTCTACTCAAGCTACCTACTCCATCAATCAGGGTCAGCCTATGAAACGAAAGTTCGGGTCTAATACCCCCCCCGTTCAAGTCTATGTTTCGTAAGGTCAAGCCTAGGTTCCGAAATGCATACCTTCCCTAGACTCCGCATAGTCAAACATAGACTCAAACCAAGGTTAAACCTAGCGGTTTGATACCAACTTTGTCATGACCCGAAATATTAGCTCGAGACCAGCACTTAAATCACGCAACGTCTAAAGGGGTAACGTAATTCAAGTAAGATGAAACCCAGAAATCTAAACATTTTTAAGAAAATAAAGGAGGTGAAATTTTGAAATGGAGGTATAATGAAATCAAGTTTTCTTAATGCATAGAAAAGGAACAAAAAAATGCAAGTCAAATTTACTAGTTTGAAAACGTGTTTCGTCTTTTAAAAATTTGGCAAGCACCTCCTTTGTATATTTTGATCCAAAACCACAAATACATAACAAGAATAATGGCATCCCCAAGCGGGAGCTAGCTCTTCGCCAAACGGCAGATCCACAACCACGCAAAGCATAAATATAAGTATACGACGCCCAATGGCGAAGTTCACCACAAAAGATAAAGAAATAAGTAAGACATCAACCCCAAAATGCGAACATAAAACCCATCGCTCAACTCTCGCAACTACAAGTCTTGCTAAGCCTCATTACTTATACAAATACTAGTTTTGGTTGATGGAGTTGACTAGATACAATATGAATTATAAATACAAGAGTGGGTACGATACAAATGCCCCCACCTACCAAGCAAAACACCTAAATGAAGTTATGTGCCAGCGATGCCGCTACGGATCCATGCGGTCAACCTGCAAGAGCTGTGGCACAACGGGGGTGAGTTGCCAACTCGTGAGTTGAAAAACATCAACAAGTAGAAATCGAATAAAAAATGACTCCTAGGTCAACTTTATCATAAAGATAATACTATGATATCTAGGGTGACTATATCTGTATGTATGCCAACAATGTAATCAACACCAATATGTATGCGCATAACATCCAATCATATGATCAATGTCTATATGCATGCGGATCTCGTCTAACCATATCATCAATATATGTATCATAAAAGCATATGCATGAAAATTTGAGGATATAAATAAACGTGTGTCCCTCGCGACACATCAAAAATCATGGAACCTGAGTGTCTAGCATCGACACTCGAAAACATCATGGAAACCATGCCCAGCATCGGGACGTAAATCCTCATATCTCTCGGGCTCCGTCAGTCCGGATCGGCCCTCGGGCTCCGTCAGTCCGGATTAGCCCATCTCATCTCTTGATTCCGGTCGGTATCCTCCGGATATCCGCCGAGCCCAAATACTATCAACAGTAGGTAGTGGTCCCTCTGCCAGGCTCACCGTCACTGCATAGCAGATCCATTCTCACACTGGTGTACCATACCGGTGTAGGGTTCCTAGGCACCCTATGAAGGTCTCACAAGGCATCGAACATGCCAATATAAAAATTTACGGGTGCCGAGAGACCCGACTACGGATCGTTTGCTAGAAAACTAGGCGAAAAAGCTAACTAGTTAACACTTAACTAAGAGATACGGAAATACAACCTTTGTAGATCCGGTGCTCCACCTCCATAGCTCCGCAACGAAGTCCTCTCCGCTGTCTAAAAAGAATCTGGGCTCTAGCGTCGACTTCATCGGAGAATAAGCGAGCTAGGTCGTCGATGTCCATGCCGAAGATGATCTACGTCGAAGCATCACTAGATCGAGCTCCACCTTCACCAAGTCTTAAAAACTTGTGAAGGAAACACACTCTACTACTTGGAAAGAGGTAGAGGATGAAGAAATAGGAAGTGGGTAGACTTTAGAATTGGATTTCTCACTCATTTCATCAAGTTTCCATTGATGGTTAAGCTTTTCTTCACTTGAAGGAAGAAGAAGAAGAAGCTAAAAAATTATGATAAGAATAATAGAACAGAAAATGAATAATCATTTCTTATCATAATTTAACTATGGTAATGTGTAGAGAGTTGACCATAGTTAAATGAATGGTTAGGGTTTGTTAGATGAAGACAAAAGGGTTAGATTGGTCAAAGCTTCATGAAGCTTCACTAAGCTTCATGAAAGAAACCCTTTTGTTTTCTTCTTCTCATTTATCTTTTATATCCAAATGAAAAGATAAATGAATTAATAAAAGAAAACCCTAATCATTTACTTAACCTAGGTTTAACTCATTACACAAAACCCTAGCATGCTCGCATCATCAAACATGATACAAACAAGTGCACAAAATCATATCGCATATGCAATGCACACGAACCAAGTGAGAAAATCCGTCTAAAGTGAACCGATACTAGTTAATGCAAAGTAATATATCAAATATATAATTATGCATTAAATCATTAAATCCACACTTGATTCAATGATCCGGTCATGTCACACATAACCGACTGGTATCATCAGTAACAACTTATCGAATCAACACTTGATCCGATAACCCGGCTATACCGCATATAACCGATCAATGTCACATCGCGAGAATCGAATACAGTATCACATACTCGTATTATTCTCGGTCCCGTACATATCTCATATGCGCTCCTATTTCGTTTCGCTTGAGCCAGAAAACCTCTGTGTAGGACTCTAAAGACTCGTCAATACGCCGGCAGCAGGTGATGATCATATCAAACACCCACAAGCCGCAAGCGGTCTGCTAAACGTAACGGCCACCCGGGTATTGAGCGATCAGAAGATCGATGAGCAAGCCCGCTCACACTCCTGCGAATCCGACCAGTAACACTACCGTACAGTCCGGTCTGATCGTCTGATATGTCGCATATCTCGCCTAGGAGTGGTTAACGTCAGACCCCAATAGCTCGATAAGTCGTGTCGATATGAGGTCTATAACACTTCGAGAAACTACTGGTAACACTTACCAGTAAATCTCAGCAACCCTGGCCAGGGATTTCCTGTTATAGCCAATCGAACACAGCGCAACATCAACCCCCTATACCGGGAGAGACGAATCCCCTCCTATCGCTCATTGCCTCCATGTGACTCGGGACTGTACCCAAAAACCACCGTTTTGCACGCCCTCTTGGACGTGGTAAGATGGAAATCAAAGCACAGTGGGAACCACACTAGACTCTATGACGATCTCGGGTCAACAGACTACTCTGTACCAGTGTCACCAGAGAACTGCCATCTGACGTGAGGTATAATACCATCTGGGAGTTCTCGGCGAGTCCGTCCAGTGTACCCAGTCTCTACTGAGCACCCGTATATCATCTCTGATGTCAAACACCAATGGATATGGGATCATCCATCGCCCATCTGTATGGGTCGAGAAGGTATACGCTAGTCTACTCTGGTATATCGATGCCCCGTCTCGATACACCCACGACTAGGGACTTTGAAGGATGTACTTATGGACTACCATGTCCCCACTAGTATGATCCGCATCATAGTCCAGGTAGTCAAGTACACATCCTAAGGGCTTTACCAACATGTAACAGAGAGACAAACAGTATACACGTTAAGGTAAAGATCAACCAGATAGCATACTATCATGTCGAGCAAGAAAGTCCTCCCTATATATGTCCCAGCATCCACTACAATATACATCCTATGTACAGTAATGGCCTCTAGGGCATACATATAACTAACAACCGGGTCCACCATGTACTCGCAATCGGCCTCATCCTGCTCCTCGAATCGGGTATCACTGTCACACGCCTCAGAACCGAGAAAACGCATGGTGGACGCACTGAAATATCATATTAAGAGAAACCGGGTTTCTAAAACAATACAAACATTCTTTTAAAATGACCACGGTTCTCAAATCCTGAAATCTCATGAAAATGACATATCTCAATACGTATAATCGTAAAGCATGATGTATGCGACATATAACAGAAATGTAGGAAAATCTGTATATCATGCAATATGGAACAGTAACATGCACATATCGAGGGATAACCACTCTTTTAAAGGAATCCAGTTTAAAAATATATCTTGCGGTTTCCAAATGCTCCAAAGTCTAATACAACATCGTATAAGGGTGGATATGTAACTATAGCAAGTGAATCATGCAAGGAGTCATATCATGTTGCAGCAATTCACTGTGTAGTGACATGGCAAATATCGATTATGAAGTGTGTGTGCCGGCAAATCTGTGTACGTGTAACATACGCATCATCGATAATGGTCTAAGTGTACTAGCACAGGTATATGCAATGCAACGAGTATAACATGAATGCTGCATAAGGTAAATCATCAGCTAAAAGCTATAAGGTATACGTATCTGTCATATGTCTAAGTCGGTGAATCTATCAATCGGCATCTATCCTCACAATATCACGTACAATATAATCCATCGTACCGCATCCTCTAGTCAAGGATATGGATCAATCATCAAGTCACACTCATCACGTACAGAAAGTCATCGTACGGCGGCATAAAACCAATAGGGATCCTATCAACCTTTACAACAATGAGGGTACGGACCTAATGTCTCGTACGACTTATCATTTGAGATTCACATCATTATATATATCTATATATACCTATGTCCCAAGTCAAATCCATAACAATCTCATATCAGGGGACCGGCGAAGGTATCAATCATCTCAATCGACACACATCCGTATACCAACATATCATCATATCACATGACAAATCGTATTCTTTTTTTATCATAATTATATCTCACATAAGGTCAATTTTACATATACATTCTACCTTTACTATAAGCGTAAGTATCTAATCTAACATACACGCCCGAACCATATAAACTGTTTTTGAAAGATTAGAATCATAGTTTTGAAAGTAGGGGCTACGGTGTTTTTAAGGAAAAGATATCATTTGAAAATCCGTAACGTCTCTCAAGGTATCTGTTTAAAAGATGCATATGATTCTTCAGTTTGGAAATATGTATGGTTTGGATAACACGTCCACGTCGACTATCTAGTCCTATAGTACCCTAAACGGCAATATCATCAAATCTCATCCTAAAGCCCCGTCATCACATACTAGTCGTATCGTATCATTTCTAACTATCCTTAGTTTCTAATATGGTTCTCTAACTACCTTTTTACTCTATCTATAGTTTTCTATTAAAGGTTTCATTAACCATAATTTATATATAAATCAGTTTCCATCAAAGTTTGCGGCGATGCTATATGCCATCTACCCGACTTCCCCCGTAGATATAGATCTACTCACCTTGGTCTTCGCTTGCCGAAGTCGATGACGCCACGCTCCGTCGCATCGGAATCCACGCGAAGGTACCTACAATAACAAAACTTATCGCAATGCTATTAAAATCATGTTCTGAAATCCAAACGGCACACGTATCGTCTATAGGTCAGAACCTATAACCCACGCATGCAAAAACCACTAAACAAACCTTGTTGTTGATGTACAAACATGCAACAACCAAATACAAATCCAAATATAAATACCTAACATTCAAAATACGGAAAACACATCCAAAAATCACACCTAAGTGTTCCGAGATTTTGACTCAGGCTAAAAGGAGTTGCATAAACAAGTGTAGTGTGTTGTACATGGTGTATATGACCTACCGGATCAACCCCGAAACCAAAACCCACCAAGTGGCCAGCCACATCATATGGAATTCTGGCGAGCTTGGTTCCAGTGGCACTAATGGGGTTCATCTTATCAAGGTGGTCTCCTAGTACTCTAATTTAGTCCATAGAGTTGTTTGCTTGTCTCAGAAATTCCCCGGTTTGCTCTTGATTACCCTGCACACCCTATGTGCTCACAAAACCGGCATGGATCAATTCTAAAATTTGTATTCTCTAATCTAAACTCAGTTCCAGGTCTAGAATTTGATCCCTAGGGTCTTGTACAGCCACTATAGATCACTAATTCCCCAAAATCCTCAAACCCTTCTGTTGAATTTTCTAAACACCACATACCCTAACCAAACACCTTCTAAACTAATCTAGAATACAAGATATCTCAAACTAAGCTAAATGGTAGAATTTATACCTCATGTGTGTAGCCAAGCAAAACCCTAGCACTTCAATGTTGTCAAAATCCCACTTTTCTTGGTCCAATGCTTAGAGGAGAAGGAGGTGATCATTTTTTGTGAAAGGGGTGTAGGGTTTTGACAAGGTTTTTGAGATGAATCCTAGGGTTAAAGATGGAGGGAAGTGAGGAAGAATAAGGAGAAGAAAAAAATGGTGGAGGATAATTTGGCTGCCCCCCCTCTCTCCCCTTTATTCTCACCCACTCTCACTAAATTACCCTTTTGTCATTTCTCTTTTCTTTTTCTTTTCTCTTTTAAGACCAAAGCACTATAATACCCATAAAACGACACAAATGCAACAATATGTAACCAAATGCAACATGACATGGTGCACTACCCATGGAAAACTGTAGAAACACGGATTTGGTGTAATCGCGATTAGTAGTGCAATAATCAGATTTTTATCCAAACTGCATACAATAAATTTTTAAAATGCCAAATCCTTTAAATATATTTTTAAATGAATAAATCATTTTAATTTCCATTTATTTCAAAATTATTGGTATATATTTATACCATTTTTTGAAAACCCCAATTTCGCAAATTGGGCAGTTTTCGGGAAATATATTATTTTAATATTAAATTCCAAAAATAATATTTTATATTTTCTGAAATGTTACAGTTTTGACAAGCTTGGTTGTTGATCTTCTATTCCCTCAATATATGGGTAGTCGTTAAGTCCAGCTAGTACCGTTGACGGCTTGTGGGTGACTGATGTGATCATCACCTACTTCTGGCTTATTGACGAGTCTTTAGAGTCCCACTTTGAAGTTTCCTTGTTCAAGCGAAATGAAGTAGGGAACATATGCTGATATGTGTGGGGGATAGATTAAATACGAGTATGTGATACCGTGTTTTAATCTGGCGGTTATTTGATATCAGTTAAGTTATATGTGATATAACCGGATTATTGAATCAAGTTTTGATTTGATAATGTGATATACAGATAAATGATATTTGTCAGTTATATGTGATATAACTGGATTATTAAAATATATTTATATTTGATATAATTATATATTAACTAATATTAGTAGCTCACTAATTTTTCTTCATAATATATATATTAATATATATTTATGATATATATATATATATATATTATATGAATCATGGATTGGATTTTCTATTTTTAGAAAATAGAAAATAAGGTGGAAAAATAAGGAGACTTTTATGGCATAGTGTAATGCATTGCTTAATGAATGTTTTAATCATCATCCATTACTTTTGAAGTATGGTTACAATTCTATATTGATGAATATTGGTTGCTTCAATAATCGGAAGGGTCAAGCACTTCTTGACCACACTTGGTTCATTTTCTCTAATTGAGCTTATATGATGAGTTCTTCTCTCTAGCTCTCTTCATTCTTGTCACGACTCGAAATAACACGTGACTGGCCCTTGAATCATATGAAATCTATAGGACCTCATCTAATTCAAGTAACCCAAAGCCCAGAAATCTAAAAGCATTTTAAATAATAAATGAATGAAAACTAGTTTTAAAGAAGTGAAGAAAACATGTTTTAAAAACATGGTTTTTAAATAAGTAAGCCGAATATGCATTTTTAAATTCTCAAGTCTTTTCTGAAAATTTCGGCAGAGTTTCCTTTGCAAAAACTGGCCCCAGACGAGGTACAACATGAATAATATATGCACAATGATAAAAGGCATCCCCAAGCGGGAGCTAGTGTTAGTTATATGTATGCCCTAGAGGCCATTACTGTACATACGATGTATATTGTAATGGATGCTTGGACAAATACAGGGAGGACTTTCTTGCTCGACATGATAGTATGCTATCTGGTTGTACTTTATCTTAACATGTACTCTGATTGTCTCAATGTTACATGTTGATAAAGCCCTTAGGATATGTACTCGACTAGTGGGACTATGATGAGATCATACTAGTGGGGCCACGGTAGTCGGCGAGTACATCCTATAACTGTTCCTAGTCGAGGGTGTATCGAGACAGGGCATCGATACACCAGAGTAGACTAGCGTATACGCATCTTGACCCATAAGATGGGCGATGGATGATCCCATATCTATCGTTGTTTGACATCTAGGATGGTGTATGGGTGCTCAGTAGAGACTGGGTACACTGGAGGGACTCGTCGAGAACTACCAGATGGTATTATACCCCACGTCAGATGGTAGTTCTCCGGTGACACTGGTACAGAGTAGTCTGTGGAACCGAGATCGTCATAGTGTCCTGTGTGATTTCCACTGTGCTTTGATTTCCATCATACCACGTCCAAGAGGGCATGCAAGAGGTGGCTTTTGGGTACAGTCCCGAATCACATGGAGGCGATGAGCGATAGGAGGGGATTCGTCTCTCCCGGTATAGGGAGTTGATGTTGCGCTGCGTTCGATTGGCTATAACTGGAAATCCCTTGCCAGGGTTGCTGAGATTTACAGGTAAGTGTTATCAGTAGTATCTCGAACTGTTATAGACCTCAAATCGACACGACTTATCAAGCTACTGGGGTCTGACGTTTACCACCCTTAGGCGAGATATGCGATATATCAGACGACGAGACCGGACTGTACGAGAGTGTTACTGATTGGATTCGCAGGAGAATGTACAGGCTTGCTTGTTGATCTTCTGATCGCTCGATACCTGGGTGGCTGTTACGTTTAGCTGACCGCTTGCAGCTTGTGGGTGTTTGATATGATCATCACCTACTGCCGGCGTATTGACGATTCTTTAGAGTCCTACACAGAGGTTTCTTGGCTCAGGAAAAACGGAGTAGGGGCAAATATGTGATATGTGCAGGACCGAGGATAATGAGATATGAGATACCGTATTCTATTCTCGCGATATTTGATATAACAGCCGGGTCATCTGATCAAGTGTTGATTCGATGAATCGGTAAATGATATATTAGTCGGTTATATGCGTTATAGCCGGATTGTCGGATCAAGTGTTGATTCGATAATTTAATGTATAATAATATATATGATATATTAAATTACATTAACTAATATTATCGCACTAAAAGATTCTTTTTCTCACTCGGGTAATACATTGATATATATGCGATATATGTTAATTGTATTATTTTATTTTGTTACAATAAATATTATATATGTGATATATAATATTGTAACATGATATGATAACTAATGATACATGTTTAGTGGAGATTAAACAAGATTAGGGTTTGATTTGGTTTAATGCTTTCTAGAAGTTTCTAGAAGTTTTTTTATTTTGTCATGAAAAAGATATTTACAAATGACTCATCCTTAACCTAACCCAAACCCTACACCCTTGGTTAATTCTCTAGAAAGGTTTAGAAACCATGGTTGCATTATTGATCATTATCCTTTCATTATTCATCACAAAAGGTTTAACAATTATTATTCATCTTCTTCTTCCTTCTTCTTCCTTCTTCTTTCTATCATGGAAAAAGCTTACTAGCTTTTTTCGAAGTCATGAATGAGTGTGAGAAAAAGATAATAAATGAGAGCAAAAATCCTACTTCATCATCCTCATCTACCCTTGTCATTTAGATGAGGGTGTTAACTTCATTTAGTGAGTGTTATCTTGTGTTAACGAAACTTCAAGGTAGATCATTTTTGTTATCGAAGATCGGAAGCAAGCTTGCATCTTTCCCTTCGCAGAGCCTCTCGAGAGTCCGGAACACGATGATCGCAGCGAAGGGACCTCAACACGGAGCTTAAGAAGTGAAGGACCGAATCTACAAAGGTTTTAATCCCTCTCACTCAGTGTTAATGTGTTTAACATGCTTGTTTTCGCATAAACTCTAGTTTAAAGATCTCGTTAAGGGTTGTTCGGCACGGCTAAATTTTAAATCGGGCATGGTTGATGCCTCATAGACCCTTGTGCGTGTGCCTAGCTGTATCATTTCGAAATAATAAAAATATTATTTTTGGGAAATTAATAATTTAATATTATTTTATTGAATATTTTAATAATTCGGTATAATTAAATACAAATAAATGGAGTAAAATTTCGAAAAATTATGGAAAATTCTAAAATAGGGTAAATTAGAGAATTATGCCATTTCTAAGTTTAATTGTTTAGTTATATGCTAATTTAGTCCTAATCGCGATTAAAAATCGCTAATCGGATTTTTAGCATTTTTGTGGAAAACATGCACATATCATTCTTCCTACACTTATGCATTTTCTACCATGGTTTCTCATTTGGTTTTACTTTTTGAGTGAGAAGGAATTTAGAGGAAAGAAATGAAACGAAAAAAGGGTTTATATTAAAGAATTTAGTAGTTGGTGAGAGAGAGAGAGAGAGGTATGGGCTTCTTTGACCAAGACTTAGCCATCCCTCCATTGTCTTCGCCATTTCTCTCTCCCTCTTCTTTGCTTGTTGCTGCTGCTCTTGCAACTCATTCTCCCTCCCCTCTTCAACTCCTCAAATCACCATGAAAACAACTCCAAAACCCCACTCTCATTTCATTAAATATGTGCACAAGCTCAAGATCTACACATTGGACCAAGGAAGCAAGGATTTTGGCCACTAGGGGCAACTCAAGAAAATTCTTGAGTTGCCAAATGAGGTATTTTCTGGATCATTAACTTAGTTTTAGCATTACTTATACCCCCATGTTTAGATTGAACCGATATTGTTTGATATTATGGAGTTAAGGAAAACCTAGTTAGGGTTTGAGGAAATTATGAGTTGTGATGTGAAATTGAGTTCAGTAGAGGCTACACCAACACCCTAGTGCATGAATTGAGACCCTAACCTGAGAGTTGAAACCCGAAATACGGATTTAGAAACCGATATCGGAGAAATTGTGGAATCTGGGAAGGGAATATTGAATCTGCTATCACCCGAGACATCCTAAATTAAAATTGATTGGACAGTGACATGTGCAGGAACCCAGGAAGCTACCACCAAGACCCCAACCCCTAACTCATCAAGACGGCCGTAGATTTATTACGATTGGCCGCAATTTGCGGCCATACCTGCTCCAAATCTTCTCGTTTTGGTTTTGTAGCCCCTACATGCATATATTAGACCCCCTGGTATATATAGACTTGTCCAATTTGACCTAGGGTGAAATCTGGAACATATTTCCTAAGTTGCTGTTTTGGATTCGTGTTTTCGTATTCCGTATTTTTAATTCTGCATTTGTGTATTGTGTTTTTCCTTTACTATTTGGCGTTTATACGATGATATCGAGGGTTGTTGATGGGTTTGGAAGGCGTTGTCCATAGGTTCTAACCTATAGATCTTAGCGTATCGATTTGAGATTCGTATGCCGTTTTAGTTCAGAATTGGTTTTGATACGCATTTGCGATACGTTAATGTGTAGGTACCCCATGAAGACTTCGGGACGACAAGCAAACGCGTGGTGACGTCGACAATGAAGACGCAAGGTGAGTAGATTATATCTACATGGGAAGTCGGGGGATGACGTATAGCACCCCCGCAGTCCGTAGTTGATGTATTATATCTGATAGTTATAGTGTGTCATGGATATTGTGTTAGGTGTTTTATGGATAGTTTAGGCTTAGAAGTAAACTAGTATAGTTCATAGCCACGAACCCTAGAATAGGTTTACATCCATACGTACACCCTTGCATATTCACTATACTTACACTGTGTTGATGATGATATTGGATGACTTTGGAGATGAGTCGATGATATTGGGCTTGGTGCCGTGAGATCGGTGATTTGATATGATTCGTATTTGGGATACGATATGTGATTCTTAGCACCCCCGCATTCATAATTATATGGATGGTATCGATTTGTACTAGACTTAGATTCAGTATTCCAGATTATGGGTTATGATGATAAGAATACCAGGTGCTTGATGAGATAATGTGATATTGACCCGTACCCAGCTATTGGGATGCCGTACGACGATTTACCGTTCGAGCTTTATATTGATGAAAGATCCGCACTCATGACTTGAGGATTGTCATATGATATACTGTATTGTACGCGATACTATTGAGGCGGGATCACCGACTATTATATGTATATATATTTATATCGACTTAGATTTAGGTGGATTCCATACCCCTCCCGGTTGACTTGATACTTAGATTTGTGGTTTGCATAATAGATGTTAGACTAGACCCCAGTCTTACCCATTACAAAAACCCCGATTTGTCTTATTTCAAATGGCAAGCTGCATTATTATTCATTTACCATTTATTCTACGGCTCGCATTGCATTGCTTGCTCATATGTTATTGATTCATATTCCTTGTGCATATGCCTTTACATAGTTGCATGCTTATATTTGTGTCATTGTTGCATATATTATAATTCATGGATTTCGCACTGTGATATGGTTGCATATGATGATTCTGGATTGTTTTACTCCTGCGTATATATATCAGTGGTATGGGACGCTGAAATATATATGTATACCCTTAGAGTATATATATATTGGTGGTATGGGACGCTGATATATATATATACCCATACTTAATATATCATCATGATGATCTATGCAAATTTATATATGCATTATGTGAGAGGAGCCTATGTGCTCGGAGCCTATGAGCCCGATGTGAGAGGAGCCTATGTGCTCGGAGCCTATGAGCTCGATGTGAGAGGAGCCTATGTGCTCGGAGCCTATGAGCTCGATGTCAGAGGAGCCTATGTGCTCGGAGCCTATGAGCTCGATGTGAGAGGAGCCTATGTGCTCGGAGCCAGAGGAGCCTATGTGCTCGGAGCCTATGAGCTCGATGTGAGAGGAGCCTATGTGCTCGGAGCCTATGAGCTCGATTGAGAGGAGCCTATGTGCTCGGGGCCTTTATGGTCGATGGTATATTATATCTCTCCTACCCCACATTTACTGTATATGCATTACATCACATATTAGTAGTACCTGATAGAGTACCTGTAGGGTTCCTAGGTACACTATAGAGGTCTCAGAAGGCATCAACCATGCCAATTTAAAATTTTATGGGTGCCGAGAAACCCTAATACGGATCGTAGACTAGATGTTTAGGCGAAATACGAAACTAGTTAACTCTTTAACTAAAGGAGAGAGACTACAACCTTTGTAGATCCGGTTCTCCACTTCCTTAGCTCCACGTAGTGGTCCCCTCGCTGTCCATCTCGAATCTCGGACTCTCACGTCGGCTTCATCGGAGAAATGAGCGGAATAGGTCGTCGACATCGTGCCGAAGATGATCTACGTCGAGGTTGCACAAGTTCAAGCTCCAACTTCACCAAGTTGTGAAACTTGTGAAGAAAACACCCAAAACAACTTGGCAAGAGGTAAAGGGTGAAGAAATAGGAGGTGGGTTCACTTTAGAATTGGATTTCTCTCACTTTAGCTCAAGTTGCCATTGATGGCAACAAGCTTTCTTTCTTGAAGATGAAGATGAAGAAGAAGAAAGAATATGATAAGTGTTGAGTTAAAATGAATAATAATTCAATACTTATCATAAGCTAACTATAGTTAAGTGTAGAGAATAGACCATGGTTACTTGGATGAGTTAGGGTTAAGCATGAAGACAAGAATGGTTACAAAAGTCAAAGCTTCATAAAGCTTCAACTTAAAACAAAGAAAGCCACCATTCTCATCATAATCCTTTTCAAATAAATAAATAAATGAATATGCAAAACCCTAATCAACACTTAACCATGGTTTTAATTCTTTACACTTAACAAAATGATCAAGTATCATCAAACATGATACAAATATGTGCACAAAAGTATATCACATATACTTCTTGCACATCAAGTGAGAAAATCCATATAAAGTGAACCATTACTAGTTAATGCAATGCAATATATCAAATATATAATTATACATTAAATCATTAAATCCACATTTGATTCAATGATCCGGTCATGTCGCACATAACCGACTAGAATCCAATGTATCGATTTATCGAATCAATGATTCGATAACTAGGTCATATCGAATATCACCAATCGAAACATATATCGCGAGAATGAAATGCGGTATCACATACTCGCATTATTCTCGGTCCTGCACATATCTCATATGCGCTCCTATTTCGTTTCGCTTGAGCCAGGAAACCTCTGTGTAGGACTCTAAAGACTCGTCAATACGCCGGTAGCAGATGATGATCATATCAAGCACCCACAAGCCGCAAGCGGTCTGCTAAACGTAACGGCCATCCGGGTATTAAGCGATCAGAAGATCGACGAGCTAGCCCGCTCACACTCCTGTGAATCCAACCAGTAACACTTACCGTACAGTCCGGTCTGTTCGTCTGATATGTCGCATATCAAGTCTAGGGGTGGTAAACATCAGACCCCAATAACCGATAAGTCGTGCCGATGTGAGGCTCATAACGGGTCGAGAAACTACTGGTAAAACTTACCAGCAAATCTCTGATCACCCCTGGCCAGGGACTTCCCTGTTACGGCCAATCGAGCACAGCGCAACATCAACCCCCAATACCGGGAGAGACGAAACCCCTCCTATCGCTCATTGCCTCCATGTGACTCGGGACTGTACCCAAAGACCACCGTTTTTCATGCCCTCATGGATGTGGTAAGATGGAGATCAAAGCACAGTGGGAATCACACAAGACTCTATGACGATCTCGGATCTACATACTAACCTGTACAAGTGTCACCTGAGAACTGCCATCTGACGTGAGGTATAATACCATCTGGGAGTTCTCGGCGAGTCCGTCCAGTGTACCCAGTCTCCACTGAGCACCCGTATACCATCTCTGATATCAAACACCAATGGATATGGGATCATCCATCGCCCATCTCATGGGTCGAGAAGCGTATACGCTAGTCTACTCTGGTATATCGATGCCCCGTCTCGATACACCCACGACTAGGGACCTTGAAGGATGTACTTATGGACTACCACGTCCCTACTAGTATGATCTACATCATAGTCCAGGTAGTCAAGTACACATCCTAAGGGCTTTACCAACATGTAACTATAAGACAGTTTAAAGAGACAAGTGTACATGTTAAGATAAAGAGTAACCAGATAGCATACTATCATATCGAGCAAGAAAGTCATCTCTATATATGTCCAAGCATCCAATATAATATACATCATCTGTACAATACTGGCCTCTAGGGCATACATACAACTAACAGTACCTTCATGAATGCTGCATACATGTCGGATACATGATATATGGGTTTCACTTGATATTGAGATATATAGTTTGTGTCAATGCTCGACGTTGATTTTCTGATGATTTCATTCACGATATCTCCTGTTTTCATTTTACCGCATACATACATCATATTTATGATATATTGTTACGTGAGGCACTGGCACGAGTACATAGCACTACACTTATGTTCAGATATTACACTGCCACTTTACTATGCTTCAAACTTATTCATTTGAGGTTTATATTATATCTGATCGTTTTGACTTAGGTTTATGTCACGCTTCCAATTTCTGCTTGTAGATATTTTCTATTCACGAGTTGGCAACTCACCCCCGTTGTGCCACAGTTCTTGCAGGTTTTGCCGTATAGGTTCCATAGCGGCATTTCCGGCACATTGCATTCGTTGCGGGTGATTTGCTTGGTAGGTGGGTTCTTTGCATCCGAACAACCCTTGTATATGTATTATTCCTTGTATCTAGAATTTCCATCAACCAAAACTTGTATATTATTTCAGACTCAGACACTAGTGATGTATTATTTCGACCTTAGAGTCGCGCTTAGTAGTGTTAAGGTTTTCATGTTATTGTGAGTTTCTTTTGAGTTTGATCCTCGCCCTTCGGCGTTGTATATTATATTGCTTGTATGGGTTGTGCTCTTTGTTTATGCGTAGTTAGTGTTAGATAAAATGCCTCAAGGGAATATAATTTAAAAGATATGTTTCTTTACTCTTAAAATGGTTTTAGATTTTTGGGCTTTTGGCTTACTTGGATCAGATGGAGTCCTATAGACTTCATATGGTTCAAGGGCCAGTCACGTGCTCTTTCGGGTCATGACACTAGCAACCCTACAGTGGTATCAGAGCCAAGCTAGAGTTTTAGGCGAAATCTGAGCGAAGTTTAAAGTCCGATCGTACCCGGATACCCCGATACGAACCCTTCTCTGGACAATTTTCAAAAATGTGATTTTTTATGAATTAAAAATGCTCAGAAAAACAGGCAGGAAAAACTAAGAATTACCGTGAAGTACGGCCCACTAATTCGCTCATTTAGCCGCGGAACCGCCGCCAAACCCTTGGTTTGCCCGAGGTTCCGTGGCCAAAATTTTGAATTAGTCCCTGTAACTTCATATATTTATTCTTAGGTCCTTTCTTGTCATTTCTTTCTGGGAATATTTTAATTCCACTCAAGTGTTGAGTTTTCTGGGTTGTATTGGGGACTCGTTGACTCGATCAGATAATTTAACTTCGTTTAATTTTTTCGGATAATTTTAGAAACTGTTAAAAAGTTCGAACGAATATCAATAACTCACTTTTTCCCCCGTCGGAAAATTTTTCAAAAGTAGGATTTTTGCTCTAGTTTAAGAACGTTCTAAGTCGTGCAAGTAACGCGGTGGACCCTCTAGAAGACAACAAACCTTAACTCGATTATGTGACCGTCTTGAACTGCCTATAAACCTTAGGGTTTGGGACAGTACGGCGTGCCACATGTGAGGCGTTGGCTTGACCCTTCTATGGCTGGACCATTGGTACTGTGGCATATGATGGATGTTTTTAAATTGATTTCAAGTGTTGAGATATATTGGGGAAATCTTGGGTGTTTGATTATTCGATCGGAAAATTTAACATTGTCTATTTATCTGGAATGTGATACAATATTTGGAATCCATAGGTAGTTATGAGATAACTAATTTGAATGTTGTAAATCTAGTAGTTCAGTCTCAAATTGATCGGTTGCCACGGAATTTTGATGTGATAAAAAATCCGTCGCAATCACGTAGTGTATGCGGATATTCACCGGGTAAACTTAATAGATAGCCACGCCCCATAGCCCCGACCAAGTGACTGTAGGAGAACCTCGTCGCCAAAAGCATCCGTTCGGGTGCTCGCGGCAGCGGTGTCCCGCCTTAGTGCACTTCGTCGACGGCATCCGGGGGTGAGACCGTCTAATAAAGTTTGCGACGAGCATTCGATCAAAATGTCGGGAATCTTGTTGAATTGCCCGACTTGATATTGAAAAGAGTTTTCGATAATGAGACTTAAATGCAGAGTTTATAATTGTTAGGCATGCGATGTATAAGAAATTCATTTGGTTAAGCATGCGATGTCTAAGTAGGTTGCGGATTCCAACTGTTGTAGTTTTACACTTTCTTTTCTGTGACCGTAAGCGTTGTATGTGGTGTATCGCCTGCTTCGTTGGTATACATCAACGACAATCGGGATACGCATACTTGCTTACGTTGATGATATGAGATATTTTGTGTTGCTGTGATATGTTATATTGGATCGTCGCGTTTTGAATAGCCGGGGGTTTTATGTGAGATGAGAGTTTTTTCTTTTTCATTCATGTAAAATTCATTTGTATGTAATATTCTTTTATTGGGGCACTTCCGGGCTGAGGATGATGTCACCATTGTATATTATTTACTTTTCCGCATTAGTTAGACCTAAGGCGGGGAGCACAAGTAACCGGGTTCAAGGGTCCAGTCGGAGACCATCTCGAGGAGTCGAGACCGGGTCTCCTAACCCTAGAATTGGCAGTGTTGCTTGCCGCTCTTGTAGGGGTCTAAGGATATGGGTTTGGCTATTCATCGCGACCGTGGAATCCGTGTTTTATACAGGCTTGTATTAAAACACGGACGTCCTAGTATATCCAATATTTCATATATGTTTCTTCTGCTGCAATGTTCTGTGATGAGATCATATTACTGCCTGAGAAAAATATTTATATTATATATATGAGATATATGTTGTATTGCAGATTTCGCTTCAAATGAGATGCTTCTGAAGCATAATAAAATGGGACTTCATTAATGAGATTAATGAAACTAAAAGAAACCTAAATATGTTGTAGAAACTTGTTTAAAAACTGATAGCTCTAGTTCTTGCTTTGCATAGCAGTGTTCCTTGTAGAACATCCAGCACCTTATTCGATAAGGAAAGAGCCGAGATCCCTTCACCGGGAGTGACCTCTTTAGTGAAACTAGCAGATGCTACAAACTCGGTTTGTCTTTTGATTGCTTATATAGTATTTGCTTTGCATAGTGATATTTGTGAAATATGCTGCACCTTATTCGATGAGGAAAGAGCCGACGATCCCTTCACCGAGAGTGACCTTTTTAGCAAAACTAGAAAAGGCCTCAAAAACATTCCTTTTAAAAAATCACTCGATTCTACAACGTTATCAAGTTCATTACGCAAAAGATTTTCTTAAAAACCTGTCGTAGCCCTCCGTCATTTTAGAAAGTAGAGTACTTAGTATCCGTGCTGCGTATGTCGACTTTAGTTGAGGCATAGTGTATGGTAGCTAAGTGATGTCTTCCTACACAGCATATGATGCGATTAGTTAGGACATTCATGTGATTATGTCGACCATAGTTGAGGGTCATGTAGGGTGGGTCTGATTAATCATGAAATGACGGGTAGAACTTGACTAGTGCTTATGATATGTTGACCTTAGTTAAGGTCATAAGTGCTAAGTGTAAAGTATTATCGGGAATTTCAAGTGTTGAAATTTTCAATGAGATTGCATACCTTCTATGAGATAGTTGGATCCCGATACCCGCTGCGAGTAAGAGTTACTCCTGGGAGAGTTTTACACATTACAATTAGCTGATCAAGTAGGTGTCTAGAAAGGTGTCAACGGGGTTACGCCCCTGAGAAAGTGAGGTTTGCTTTAATTATGTTCGTGCCAAAGAACGGGGGACCTCTCTCAAAGTACCGGTACTGGCCTGGCTGAAAGATTGGCGAACTTGTAGAGTGTAATTAATCCCGGCTAGTCTTTCCTTTTAGGGTTTGATGGAAGATTTGACTAAAACAGTGGGAGACATCCTGATTAGATACATTGATAACCAGTCTAATCTTGTAAAAGCGCATGTTGAGTGTTTTCTTCTCTCTCTCTCTCCAGGTAGTGACCATGTCATGCCTTAATCAAGATAATAATACGGATGTATTGACCGAACCCGCTTGTTATACTGTGCTAGGGAACGTTGGTCCAGCTCCAACTTATAATTGTTATAAGACAGAGCAGGAAATTGGGGATTACCAGAATTCCCGTGCCGCCCAAACGAAGAAAGTGAATGCTGATGCATCTTCTTCGGGTGTGTTCATTACCGAGAACTGTTTCTCAATATCTTTTACGTCCTGGGTATTTCATACCGGATCAGGATCCCACATATGTAATTTGTTACATAGGCTACAGAAAGGTAGAGAACTGAGAACGGGTGATAAGTTTCATGAGATAGAAACGGTGCAAGTGTTGCAGCCAAGTCTGTTGGTCACTATCACCATGTATTACTAGAATACATTGATCTTGAACGAATGTTATTAGATACCAAACCTGATATACAACATCACATCAGTCTCTTTATTAGTAAAAAAAGGATATAATTTAGTATTGTTGGATAATGTTTTGAACATTTCCTATATCAAGAGTTGATCGGTTCAGGCACGTTATCTAAAATCATTGACGTTCTAAATCGAACTATAGTTCTTAGTATACAGAACACACATAAGAGGAAGAGTTCAGAAATGAACGAATCCTTCTTGAGGCATTGTAGACTAGGTCATATCAATATGACCCGACTAGCTAGAATTACATAAAGATGCATATTTAAATTAGTTTGAACTTACATCTTGTGAAACTTGCCGGTCATGTCACAAAGATAAGATGACCATAGCTCTGTTTATTGGAAATAGAGAAAGAGTTAGCGAACTCTTGGGATTGATACATGCTGATGTATGAAAGTCCCCTGTCTACACATGCCAAGACCGGTTCTTTGTACTTCATTACATTCTCTGATGATCTCTTAAGATTCAGACATATGTTTCTGTTGAAACACAAGTCCGAACCTTTTGAGATATTCACAGAATATAAGTTAGAAGTAGAGAACCAATACGGGTAAAAGTATTATGTCCTTTGATGAGATCAGGGAGGAGAATACTTGAGCACGGATTCCTGGACTATTCTAAAAGAGAATGAGATTCTCTCTCGGCATTACTCCTCCGCATACACCATAGCACGATGGTATATCGGGGCGGAGCAAACGCACCCTATGTGATATGGTGTGCTCTATGATGAGTACTACTGAGTTTCTTATTTCCTTTTGGAAGTTATGCACTTGAGAAGCTGCATACCTATTGAATGTGGATTCAATAGTTTCCAACGAACCCCAGCCTCTCCGCTGATCTAGTAGGGTTCCTCACCCACCTGAGAGATACTTCGGTTTTCTCTATGACAGTGGGAGCAAGGATTGCATCATGAGATGATGACCCAACTAGTTTCGAGCTGGCCATCAGGAGTGGGACTCTGTAAGAATGGCTGGATGCTTAGCGATCTGAGATGGAATCCTTATACACCAACAAAGTATGGACTTTGGTTGCTCTATCTGAAGGGTTAAATCCCCATCAGGAGCAAGTATATCTTGAGTACATTACTTGGTGTACATGGAAAAGTTGAGACTTTCAAAGCAATGCTTAAGTCCATCCAGATCCTACTTGCCACGGCTACATGCCATGACTACGATATCTAGCGTTTGGGTATCATGAATGCTTTTCTAAATGTTGTTTTAGATGAGAGCGTCTATAAGTACACAGCCAGAGGACTTCGTAGACAGTGAGAGCAGCGGAAACGTGTGCAAGATGCTTTATAGGAGAAAGCGGGCATCGCGGAGTTGGAACGTCTGTTTTGATGTGATATTCAAAGAGTTTGACTTCATCAAAATGGTAGATGAACCTAGTATGTACAAAAAGGTAGTAGAGTGTATGGTGGTGATCATCGTAGAGTACCTGGATGACATACTCTTGATAGGGAAGAGGTTTCCTATGCTACGCTCGGTCAATCTCCGCTTATCACAAGGATTCTCCATATAAGATCAAGTGATACCTCCTAAATCCTGGGTTTTGGATCTATGAGATAGATCTAATTGGATGTTAGGACTCTCACTAGTTGTAGTGAGATGGTATCAATCGATCCTGGGGAGAATCGCTGGAAAGGTTCCAGGGTGATAAGGACGACTGAATGTCAGTCGCAGGCATTGTCTTTACCCTCAGTGGAGGGATGGTATGTTGGAAGAATTCCAAACTAGATACCGTGACTTACTAGACGATTAAAGGAAAGATACATCGTTACCAAGGATGCTACCAAATATGCAGTCTGGATATATAAGTTCATGAGATGAACTTCATTCCTACCATTATGTGACAATGGAGTTGTGGCTTTAGACCAGGAACTACCGTCCCATCAGAAATCCAGATATAATTCTTAGGCAGTATCACCTGATCATGGAGATGGTCGATCTCCAGGGAAATTAAGGTTAGGATAGTAGACACAGAGGACAACAGCGTGGATCCACTCACAAAGGCATTTTTTTCCTAGTAGAGACTTTTTTGGGATGGTTGAGTATGAGATACTTCAACCACAGCTAATTGTTGGGTATGTGATACCACAACAGCTGGCCCTAGTACAAGTGGGAGATTGTTAGTTATATGTATGCCCTAAAGGCCATTACTGTACATACGATGTATATTGTAATGGATGCTTGGACATATATAGGGAGGAATTTCTTGCTCGACATGATAGTATGCTATCTGGTTGTACTTTATCTTAATATGTACTCTGATTGTCTCTATGTTACATGTTGATAAAGCCCTTAGGATATGTACTCGACTACTGGGACTATGATGAGATCATAGTAGTGGGGCCACGGTAGTCGACGGGTACATCCTATAACTGTTCCTAGTCGAGGGTGCATCGAGACAGGGCATCGATACACAAGAGTAGACTAGCGTATACGCATCTTGACCCATATGATGGGCGATGGATGATCCCATATCCAACGGTGTTTGACATCAAGGATGGTGTACGGGTGCTCAGTAGAGACCGGGTACACTGGACGGACTCGCCGAGAACTCTCAGATGGTATTATACCTCACGACGGATGGCAGTTCTCCGATGACACTGGTACAGAGTAGTCTGTTGACGCGAGATCGTCATAGAGTCTTGTGTAATTCCCACTTTGCTCTGATTTCCATCATACCATGTCCAAGAGGGCGTGCAAAAGGTGGCTTTTGGGTACAGTCCCGAATCACATGGAGGCAATGAGCGATAGGAGGGGATTCGTCTCTCCCGGTATATGGAGTTGATGTTGCGCTGTGTTCGATTGGCTATAATTGGAAATCCCTGGCCAGGGTTGCTGAGATTTACTGGTAAGTGTTATCAGTAGCATCTCGAACTGTTATAGACCTCATATCGACACGACTTATCAAGCTATTGGGGTCTAACGTTTACCACCCCTAGGCGAGATATACGACATATCAGACGATGAGACCGGACTGTACGGGGGTGTTACTGATTGGATTCGCAGGAGAATGTACAGGCTTGCTTGTTGATTTTCTGATCGCTCGATACCTGGGTGGCTGTTACGTTTAGCTGGCCGCTTGCAGCTTGTGGGTGTTTGATTCGATCATCACCTACTGCCGGCGTATTGACGATTCTTTATAGTGCTACACAGAGGTTTCTTGGCTCAGGCAAAACGGAGTAGGGGCACATATGTGATATGTGCAAGACCGAGGATAATGCGATCTGAGATACCATATTCTATTCTCGTGATATTTGATATCAGCCGGGTCATCGGATCAAGTGTTGATCCGATGAATCGGTAAATGATATATTAGTCGGTTATATGCGATATAGCCGGATTGTCGGATCAAGTGTTGATTCGATAATTTAATGTATATTAATTTATATGATATATTAAATTATATTAACTAATATTATCTCACTAAAAGATTCTTTTTCTCGCTCGGGTAATACATTGATATATATGCGACATATGTTAATTGTATTATTTTATTTTGTTACAATAAATATTATATATGTGATATATAATATTGTAACATGATATGATAACTAATGCAACATGTTTAGTGGAGATTAAACAAGATTAGGGTTTGATTTGGGTTAATGCTTTCTAGAAGTTTCTAGAAGTTTTTTTATTTTGTCATGAAAAAGATATTTACAAATGACTCATCTTTAACCTAACCCAAACCCTACACCCTTGGTTAATTCTCTACAAAGGTTTAGCAACCATGGTTGCATTATTGATCATTATCCTTTCATTATTCATCACAAAAAGTTTAACAATTATTATTCATCTTCTTCTTCCTTCTTCTTTCTTTCATGGAAAAAGCTTACTAGCTTTTTTCCAAGTGATGAATGAGTGTGAGAAAAAGATAATAAATGAGAGAAAAAATCCTATTTCATCATCCTCATCTACCCTTGCCATTTAGATGAGGGTGTTCACTTCATTTAGTGAGTGTTAGCTTGTGTTAACGAAACTTCAAGGTAGATCATCTTTGTTATCGAAGATCGGAAGTAAGCTTACATCTTTCTCTTTGCGGAGCCTCTCGAGAGTCCGGAACACGATGATCGTAGCGAAGGGACCTCAACACGGAGCTTAAGAAGTGAAGGACCGGATCTACAAAGGTTTTAATCCTTCTCACTTAGTGTTAAAGTGTTTAACATGCTTGTTTTCGCATAAAATCTAGTTTAAAGATCTCGTTAAGGGTTGTTCGGCATGGCTAAATTTAAAATCGGGCATGGTTGATGCCTCGTAGACCCTTGTGCGTGTGCCTAGCAACCCTACAGCTAGCTCTTCATCAATCCGAAAGGTTCCTAGGCACCCTAGTGGGTTCTCACAAGGCATCGAACATGCCAATTTAAAAAAAATGGTGCCGAGAAACCCTAGACTACGGATCTTAGACTAGAAGTTTAGGCGAAATATAAAGCTAGTTAACACTTAACTACTAGGATACGGAAATACAACCTTTGTAGATCACCTCCACGGCTCCGCAACGATGTCTCCTCGCTGTCCAAGTCGAACTCCGGGCTCAAGCGTCGGCTTCGTCGGAGAAACGGGTGAGCTAGGTCGCCGGCTTCGTGTCAAAGACGATCTACGTCGAGGCATCGCATGTTCAAGCTCCGACTTCACAAAGTGATGAAATTTGTGAAGAAAACACACTCTACAACTTGGCTAGAGGTACAGGGTAAAGAAATAGGAGATGGGTTCACTTTAGATTTGGATTTTGCTCACTAGATCACAAGTTGCCATTGATGGCATGAAGGTTGCTCACTTGAAGAAGAAGAAGAAGATGAGCTAGAATATTATGATAACTTGAGTTAAATGCATAATAAACTCAATATTTATCATAACTTAACTAAGGTTAAGTGTAGAGAATTAACCATGGTGATTAGAGTGGGTTAGGGTTAAGCAAAATGACAAGAATGGTTGCATAAAGTCAAATGTTCAAGAAGCATCTCATAAGAAACAATACTTGCCACCATTATCATTTATACTTATCCAAATGAATAAAAGAACAAATAAATGAATAAATAAATATGCAAAACCCTAATTATCATAATAACCATGGTTTAATCCTATTCACTTAACCATATGATCAAGTATCATCAAACATGATACAAAAAGTGCACGAAAGCATATCACATATACAATGTGCATCAAGTGAGAAAAATCCGTTTAAAGTGAACCAATACTAGTTAATGCAAAGTAATATATCAAATATATAATTATACATTAAATCATTAAATCAACACTTGATTCAATGATCCGGTCATGTCGCACATAACCGACTAGTATTCAATGCATCGATTTATCGAATCAATGATTCGATAACTAGGTCATATCGAATATAACCATTCGAAACATATATCGCGAGAATGAAATGCGGTATCACATACACGCATTATTCTCGGTCCTGCACATATCTCATATGCGCTCCTATTTCGTTTCGCTTGAGCCAGGAAACCTCTGTGTAGGACTCTAAAGACTCGTCAATACGCCGGTAGCAGATGATGATCATATCAAGCACCCACAAGCCGCAAGCGGTCAGCTAAACGTAACGGCCACCCGGGTATTGAGCGATCAGAAGATCGACGAGCTAGCCCGCTCACACTCCTGCGAATCCGACCAGTAACACTTACTATACAGTCCAGTCTCTTCGTCTGATATGTCGCATATCAAGTCTAGGGGTGGTAAACGTCAGACCCCAATAACCCGATAAGTCGTGCTGATGTGAGGCTCGTAACGGGTCGAGAAACTACTGGTAACACTTACCAGCAAATCTCTGATCAGCCCTGGCCAGGGACTTCCCTGTTACGGCCAATCGAGCACAGCGCAACATCTACCCCCAATACCGGGAGAGACGAAACCCCTCCTATCGCTCATTGCCTCCATGTGACTCGGGACTGTACCCAAAGACCACCGTTTTGCACGCCCTCATGGACGTGGTAAGGTGGAGATCAAAGCACAGTGGGAATCACATAAGACTCTATGACGATCTCGGGTCTACAGACTAACCTGTACAAGTGTCACCTGAGAACTGCCATCTGACGTGAGGTATAATACCATCTGGGAGTTCTCGGCGAGTCCGTCCAGTGTACCCAGTCTCCACTGAGCACCCGTATACCATCTCTGATGTCAAACACCAATGGATATGGGATCATCCATCGCCCATCACATGGGTCGGGAAGCGTATACGCTAGTCTACTCTGGTATATCGATGCCCCGTCTCGATACACCCACGACTAGGGACCTTGAAGGATGTACTTATGGACTACCATGTCCCCACTAGTATGATCTGCATCATAGTCCAGGTAGTCAAGTACAAATCCTAAGGGCTTTACCAACATGTAACTATAAGACAGTATAAAGAGACTAGTGTACATGTTAAGATAAAGAGTAACCAGATAGCATACTATCATTTCGAGCAAGAAAGTCATCTCTATATATGTCCAAGCATCCAATATAATATACATAATCTGTACAATACTGGCCTCTAGGGCATACATACAACTAACAATCTCCCACTTGCACTAGGGCCAGCTGCTGTAGTATCTTATACCGAGCATCCCGAAGAGTCTCTCAAACTGTATCTGGGGAATGGCCTTCGTGAGTGGATCCGCCGTGTTGTTCTTCGTATCAACTCTCCTGACCTCGATCTCCCGGCGATCAACTATCTCCCGGATCAGGTGATACCGCCTCAGAATATGCCTGGATCGCTGATGGGACCTGGGTTCCTTGGCCAAAGCCACCGCTCCATTGTTATCGCAATACAAAGGTATTGGATGCTCAATGGATGGAACCACACCAAGTTCAGTAATGTATTCATCCTCCATCGTTGGCAGCGATGTATTCAGCCTCCATCGTCGAGTCTGCCACGGTTTCCTGCTTGGAACTCTTCCAGCTAACCGCCCCTCCGTAAAGGGTAAAGATAAAGCCCGACTGCGACTTAGAGTCGTCCTTATCACTCTGGAAGCTCGAATCGGTAAAGGACTCCACTTGGAGTTCTCCGTTACCATACACCAAGAACATATCTCTAGTCCTTCGCAAGTACTTGAGAATGCTCTTCACAGCTGTCCAGTGACTCTCTCCAGGATCAGCTTGATACCTGCTCACTACACTTAGTGAGTATGCTACATCGGGTCTGGTACATAGCATCGCATACATGATAGAGCCTACCGCCGAAGCGTAGGGTATCCCTTGCATGCGAGCTCTCTCCAAATCAGTCTTGGGAGACATCTCTTTGGAGAGAGTGACTCCAGAGATCGTGGGTAAGTTCCCACGCTTGGACTCTTCCATACTAAACCTCTTTAGTATGGTGTCAATGTACCTGGATTGGGACAATCCCAAAATCCTTTTGGATCTATCTCTATAGATCCTGATCCCCAATATTCAGGAGGCATCACCAAGATCTTTCATTGAGAATCTTTGTGATAAGAAGAGCTTGACCGATTGCAGCATAGGAATATCATTTCCTATCAAGAGTATGTCGTCCACGTACAATACGAGGAAGACAACCTTACTCTCTGCCACCTTCTTGTAGATACAAGGTTCATCTGGATTTTTGACGAAATCAAACTCTTTGATAACGACGTCAAAGCAGATGTTCCAACTCCGCGATGCTTGCTTTAATCCATAAATGGATTTAAGCAGCTTGCACACCTTCCCGCTGCTCCCACTGTCTACGAAGCCCTCTGGCTGAGTCATGTACACGCACTCTTCTAAATCACCATTTAGAAAGGCGGTCTTAACATCCATTTTCCAGATTTCGTAGTCATGAAAGGCAGCAATGGCAAGCATGATTCGGATGGATTTAAGCATAGCCACTGGAGAAAAGGTTTCGTCATAGTCCACACCTGGTCTTTGACGAAAACCCTTTGCTACAAGTCTAGCTTTGAAAGTCTCCACTTTCCCATCTACACCAAGTTTATTCTTGAAGATCCACTTGCTCCCAATGGGTTTTACCCCTTCAGGAGCAACTTCCAAAGTCCATACTTTGTTGGTGTACATGGAATCCATCTCGGACCGCATAGCATCCAGCCATTTCACTGAGTCCCCACTCGTGATGGCCTGCTCGAAGCTAGTTGGGTCATCATCCTCCATGATGCAATCCTCGCTTCCACCATCAATGAGAAAACCGTAGTATCTCTCAGGTGGACGAGAAACCCTACCAGATCGGCGGAGAGGCTGAGGTTCGTCGGGAACTACGGAATCCTCTGGCTCAACCAAATCTTCTGTTGTAGTCTGTATTGCTGGAACCTCTTCCAGTTCTACCTCAATGCCACTTATCTGTTTCATAAGAAAACTTTTTTCTAAGAAAGTGGCATGTCGAGAAACAAACACTTTTTGTTCCTCGGAGTGGTAGAAGATATACCCTCGCGAATGTTTGGGATATCCAACAAACTTACATAGAACAGACCTTGCCTCGAGCTTGTCCGGATTTTGTGTTTTAACATAGGCCGTACAACCCCATATCTGAATAAAATTAAGACATGGTCTCTTGCCATTCCATATCTCATATGGAGTGGTAGGCACTGATTTGGTCGGAACTCTATTCAGTAGGTATGCAGCAGTCTCCAGTGCATATCCCCAGAAGGAAATAGGTAACTCAGCTGTACTCATCATAGAGCGCACCATATCTAATAGGGTGCGGTTCCTCCGTTCTGATACACCGTTGTGCTGTGGTGTATATGGAGGAGTCAGCTGAGAGAGAATCCCATTCTCTTTTAGGAAGCCCAGGAATTCATTGCTTAAGTATTCTCCTCCTCGATCAGATCGAAGGATTTTAATACTTTTTCCGGTTTGGTTCTCAACTTCTTGTTTATATTCCCTAAATTTCTCAAAAGCTTCTGATTTGTGTTTCATCAGGAACACATACCCGAACCTAGAGAGATCGTCAGTGAATGTAATGAAGTATGAAGAACCATCCCTGGCATGTGTAGACATGGGACCGCATACATCACTATGTATCAGTCCCAAGAGTTCGGTAACTCTTTCTCCGTGTCCCGTAAATGGAGTCTTGGTCATCTTGCCTTTGAGACATGACTGGCAAGTGTCATAGGATGAAAATTCAAACGGATTTAAATATCCATCCTTATGCAACTTAGCTAGTCGTGTCGCATTGATGTGACCCAGTCTACAATGCCACAAGAAGGATTCGTTGAGTTCAGAACTCTTCCTCTTGTGTGTGTTTGTTATGCTCAGAACTGTTGATTGATTTAGAACATAAATGCCATTGCACAACGTGCCTGATCCAACCAACTTTTGGTTACGGAAAATGTTCATAACATTGTCCTGTAATACAAAATTATATCCTTCTTTGCTTAATAAAGAAACCGATATAATGTTGCATATCAGGTTCGGCATGTAATAGCATTCGTTCAGAACCAATGTATTACTAGTTGGTAATACAAGGTGATATTCCCCGACAGTCTTGGCTGCAACAATTGCACCATTTCCAACTCTAATGTCTTTATCACCTTCTCCAAGTTCTCTACCTTTCCTAAGCCCATGTAACTGATTACATATATGGGATCCTGACCCGGTATCTAATACCCAGGACGTAGAGCAAATGGAGAAACAGTTCTCAGTAACGAACACACCCGAAGAAAATGCATCAACATGTACTTTCTTCATTCGGGTGGCATGGGAATCCTGGTATTCCCCTATATCCTGTTCATTCCTATAACTCTTATAAGAAAGAACGGAACCAACGTTCCCCAGCACAGTATAACATGCGGGTTTGGTCAATACATCCATATTATTATCTTGATTAAGGCATGAAATGGTCGCTACCTGGAGAGAGAGAGATGAAAACACTTTAGCGTAAGCTCGTGCAAGATCAGATTGGTTATTATCTTATCTAATCAGGATGGCTCCCACTGCTTTTTATCAAATCTTCCTCCAAACCCTAAAAGGAAAGACTAGCCGGGATTAATTACACACTACAAGTTCGCCAATCTTTCAGCCAGGCCAGTGTCGGTACGTTGAGGGAGGTACCCCGTGCTTTCGCACGAACCTAATTAATGTAAACCTCGTTTTCCCAGAGGCGTAACCTCGTTAACACCTTTCTAGACACCTACTTGATCGGCTAATTGCAATGTGTAAAACTCTCGCAGGAGTAACTCTTACTCGCAGCGGGTATCGGGATCCAACTATCTCATAGAAGGTATGCAATCTCATTGCAAATTTCAACACTTGAAATTCCCGATAATATTTTGCCCCTAGCGTCCTATGACCTTGACGGAGGCCAAACAACCCATAGTCCGCTAGTCAAGTTCAACCCGTCATTTCCTGATTGAATTAAACCCACCCGCACGACCCTTGACGGAGGCCAAACAACGCCGTACGAATACCCTAATCCAATCGCATCATATGCTAGCAGATAAGCACTAGTTAGCTACCGTACACTGCGCCTTGACGGAGGCCAAACTACCGCAGCACGAATACTAACTAATACTTATCTGAAATGACGGAGGGCTACGCAGGTTTTTCATAAAAACCATGAGCGTAATGAACTTGATACGTTGTAGAATCAAATGATGTTTTGAAATGGAGTGATTTTGAGGCTTTTCTAGTTTTGCTAAAGGAGTCACTCCTGGCGAAGGGATCTCGGTCCTTTCCTCGTCGAATGAGGTGCGGGATATATCATATATATCGCTGTGCAAAGCAAAAAAAACCCAAAAGCTGTCAAAAGCAAACCGAGTGTGTAGCATCTGCCAGTTATTGCTAAAGGAGTCACTCCCTGTGAAGGGATCTCGGTCCTTTCCTCATCGAATAAGGTGCGGGGTATATCATATATACCGCTATGCAAAGCAAGAACTGTAGCTACCTGTTTTGTTTTAAAATCTGATTCTACAACATCTTAGGTTTCTTATCTTTCATTAATCACATTAATGAAGTCCCATCATTTAATACCTAAACATCACAGATAGATATGACGTACACTTATGCCATCCGCATTCGCCTCGATGTCCCCTCGTGCACCGTTAGGTTAGGTAACTAACGACAGAGCAGGGCAGGGCTAGCGCGGGTGTAAAACATAAGTAACGTCTATATAATATATCATATATACTATATACTATATCCATCACAGAATCACAACACAGGTATCGCAGCAGAATAAACATATGAAATATTGGATATACTAGGACGTCCGTGTTTTCAATACGAGCCAGTATAAAACACGGATTCCACGGTCGTGATGAATAGCCAATCCCACACACCTAGACCCCTACGAGAGCGGCAAGAAACCCTGCCAATTCTAGGGTTAGGAGACCCGGACTCGACTCCTCGAGTTGGTCTCCCACTGGACCCCAGAACCCGGTTACTTGTGCTCCCCTCCTTGGGTCTATCCTAATGCGGAAAAGTAAATAATATACAAAGGGTGACAACTTCCGCTACCTGGAAGTGCCCCAAATAAAAGAATATTACATACAAGTTTTTACATGAATGAAAATGAAAAACACTCATCTCACATAAAACCCCCGGCTATTCAAACACGACGATCCAATATAACATATCCAGCAACACATAACATCACATGTCATCAACGTAAGTAAGTATGCATACCCCAATTGTCGTTGACGTATAGCAACGAAACCGGCGATATGAACATACTACACTTACGGTCACAGAAAAGAAAGTGTAAAACTACAACAATTGGAATCCGCAACCTCTTTAGACATCACATGCCTAACAGTTATAAACCCCGCATTTTAGTCTCATTATCGAAAACTCTTTTCAATATCGTATGGGACAAAACTGCTAGATTTATAACATTCATCCAGTTATCTCATAACTGTTTGTGAATTCCAATTATTGTATCCAATCCCGGATAAATAGAATATATTAAACTTTCCGATCGAACATTCGAACACCCAAGTTTTCCCGACACCGATCAACACATGAAATAGGTTCAAAGACATTCACTTCATACCTCAGTACCAACGGTCCAGCCGTAGAAGGGTCAAGCCAACGCCTCACATGTGGCACGCCGTACTGCCCCAAACCCGAAGGTTCAAAGGGCAGTTCAAGACGGTCACATAATTGAGTTAAGGTTTGTTGTCTTCTAGAGGGACCATCGCGTTACTTGCACTACTCAGAACGTCTTTTAACCACAGAAAAATCCAACACTTGGAATTATTCCGGCAGGGGAAAACCTGGGTATTTATATCTGGTCGAACTCTTTAACATATTCTACAGATATCTGGAAAAACACAAAAGACGAAATTTGATAATCCGATCGAAATACCGAATCCCCAAAACAACTGCAGAAAATTTAACACTGGAGTCAAATTAAAATTCCCAGAAAACTCAGAATAATAAATCAGGTATTACTGTGCAAATAAGTGGGGATGACGTCATCAATTAGACGCGGAAGCGCCGCAGAAATGAGGAATATGCCGCGGATCCACGCCAAATAACACTGTTCATAGGAAACGATTTGCACAGTAATTCTTAGATTTTATTGCTGATTTTTTTAGGCATTTTTAATTGACAAAAAACCACAAATTACAGAAATGTCCAGAGAGCATGGTAATGGTTTGGGTTTCGGGTCGATCGGACTTCAAATCGCGTCTAGACTTCACCTAAGGGTCTAGCTAGGCTCTGATACCAGTGAAAGGTTCCTAGGCACCCTAGTGGGTTCTCACAAGGCATCGAACATGCCAATTTAAAAAAAATGGTGCCGAGAAACCCTAGACTACGGATCTTAGACTAGAAGTTTAGGCGAAATATAAAGCTAGTTAACACTTAACTACTAGGATACGGAAATACAACCTTTGTAGATCCGGATGTCCACCTCCACGGCTCCGCAACGATGTCTCCTCGCTGTCCAAGTCGAACTCCGGGCTCAAGCGTCGGCTTCGTCGGAGAAACGGGTGAGCTAGGTCGCCGGCTTCGTGTCAAAGACGATCTACGTCGAGGCATCGCATGTTCAAGCTCCGACTTCACAAAGTGATGAAATTTATGAAGAAAACACACTCTACAACTTGGCTAGAGGTACAGGGTGAAGAAATAGGAGATGGGTTCACTTTAGATTTGGATTTTGCTCACTAGATCACAAGTTGCCATTGATGGCATGAAGGTTGCTCACTTGAAGAAGAAGAAGAAGATGAGCTAGAATATTATGATAACTCGAGTTAAATGAATAATAAACTCAATATTTATCATAACTTAACTAAGGTTAAGTGTAGAGAATTAACCATGGTGATTAGAGTGGGTTAGGGTTAAGCAAAATGACAAGAATGGTTGCATAAAGTCAAATGTTCAAGAAGCATCTCATAAGAAACAAAACTTGCCACCATTATCATTTATACTTATTCAAATGAATAAAAGAACAAATAAATGAATAAATAAATATGCAAAACCCTAATTATCATAATAACCATGGTTTAATCCTATTCACTTAACCATATGATCAAGTATCATCAAACATGATACAAAAAGTGCACGAAAGCATATCACATATACAATGTGCATCAAGTGAGAAAAATCCGTTTAAAGTGAACCAATACTAGTTAATGCAAAGTAATATATCAAATATATAATTATACATTAAATCATTAAATCAACACTTGATTCAATGATCCGGTCATGTCGCACATAACCGACTAGTATTCAATGCATCGATTTATCGAATCAATGATTCGATAACTAGGTCATATCGAATATAACCATTCGAAACATATATCGCGAGAATGAAATGCGGTATCACATACACGTATTATTCTCGGTCCTGCACATATCTCATATGCGCTCCTATTTCGTTTCGCTTGAGCCAGGAAACCTCTGTGTAGGACTCTAAAGACTCGTCAATACGCCGGTAGCAGATGATGATCATATCAAGCACCCACAAGCCGCAAGCGGTCAGCTAAACGTAACGGCCACCCGGGTATTGAGCGATCAGAAGATCGACGAGCTAGCCCGCTCACACTCCTGCGAATCCGACCAGTAACACTTACCATACAGTCCAGTCTCTTCGTCTGATATGTCGCATATCAAGTCTAGGGGTGGTAAACGTCAGACCCCAATAACCCGATAAGTCGTGCTGATGTGAGGCTCGTAACGGGTCGAGAAACTACTGGTAACACTTACCAGCAAATCTCTGATCAGCCCTGGCCAGGGACTTCCCTGTTACGGCCAATCGAGCACAGCGCAACATCTACCCCCAATACCGGGAGAGACGAAACCCCTCCTATCGCTCATTGCCTCCATGTGACTCGGGACTGTACCCAAAGACCACCGTTTTGCATGCCCTCATGGACGTGGTAAGGTGGAGATCAAAGCACAGTGGGAATCACATAAGACTCTATGACGATCTCGGGTCTACAGACTAACCTGTACAAGTGTCACCTGAGAACTGCCATCTGACGTGAGGTATAATACCATCTGGGAGTTCTCGGCGAGTCCGTCCAGTGTACCCAGTCTCCACTGAGCACCCGTATACCATCTCTGATGTCAAACAGCAATGGATATGGGATCATCCATCGCCCATCACATGGGTCGGGAAGCGTATACGCTAGTCTACTCTGGTATATCGATGCCCCGTCTCGATACACCCACGACTAGGGACCTTGAAGGATGTACTTATGGACTACCATGTCCCCACTAGTATGATCTGCATCATAGTCCAGGTAGTCAAGTACAAATCCTAAAGGCTTTACCAACATGTAACTATAAGACAGTATAAAGAGACTAGTGTACATGTTAAGATAAAGAGTAACCAGATAGCATACTATCATGTCGAGCAAGAAAGTCATCTCTATATATGTCCAAGTATCCAATATAATATACATAATCTGTACAATACTGGCCTCTAGGGCATACATACAACTAACACAATCGATGGTCACAACCACGCAATCAATATAATATACAACGCCGTATGGCGAGGATCAAAACTCAAAGGGAAACTCAAAATCATCATGAAAACCATAATATTACAACGCGCTACTCTAAGGTCGAAATAATACACAACTGGTTTTCTAAGTCTGAAATAAATTACAAGTATAGTTGATGGAATTACTAGATACAACTGATTAAAATAAATACAAGGGTGGTCACGATGCGAGTGAGCCCACCTACCAAAGCAATCACCCAGAGAGAAAGCAGTGTGCCAGAAAAGCCGCAATGAAACCTGTATGGCAAAACCTGCAAGAATTGTAGCACAACGGGGGTGAGTTGCCAACTCGTGAATAGAAAACATCACAGAGCATAAATCGTATGTATGACTCAATCCTAGGTCAATATGATCAGTAATATATATCCTCAAATGAATAAGTCTGAAGCATAATAAGGTGGCAAGGGTAAACATTTATACATAAGTGTAGTACCAAGTGCTCGTGTCAGTTCCTTAGGTAGCAACATATTATAAATATGAGATATGATCAATGTAATCAGGGTCAACTATATCATGAAGTCTATGTATATGTGGATATCATCCAACTATGTAATCAATGTCTGTATGTATGTGGATATCGTCCACGTGTCACCCAATGACACAAAACATCATGCATGTAAATATCATAAAGCATATGCATGGAAGTATGGGGATGTAAATCAACGTGTCCCTTGCGACACATAAAAATCATGGAACCTGAGTGTCCAGCATCGACACTCGAAAACATCATGAAACCCGTGCGCAGCATCGGCACGTAAATCCTCATATATCGGGCTCCATCAGTCCGGATCAGCCCACATCATCTCTCGACTCCGGTCGGTATACTCCGGATATCCGCCGATCCCAAATAATATCACCAGTATGTAGTGGTCCCTCTGCCAGGCTCATCGCCTACTGCACGACAGATCCGTTCTCGCCCAGGGGTACCATACCGGGTCCACCATGTACCCAAAATCGGCCTCATCAGCTCCTCGAATCGGGTTTCACATGTCACATGTCTCAGAATCGAGTAAATGCATGGTGGACGCACTAAAATATCATATCAAGAGAAACCGGGTTTTTAAACAATGCATACATTCTTTTAAAATGACCACGGTTCTCAAATCCAGAAATCTCACGAAAACGGCATATCTCAATGAATAAATCATAAAGCATGATGTATGCGACATGTGAAAGAAATGTAAGCATATCCGTATATCATACAACATAAAACAGTAATATGCACACATCGAGGGGAAAACCGCTCTTTTAAATGAATCCAATTTTAAAATATATCTTGCGGTTCCTAAATATCCAAAATAAAGCCAAAATCATCTATGTATGTGCAAATACGTATGTATGCAGGTATGGGTGTACAATTAGTCATATCCTGATGCAACAAACTTACTGTGTAGTAACATGGCAATTATCGATGATGAAGTGTGTGGGCCGGCAAGTAGGTGTATGCGGAACATACGCATCATCGATAATGGTGCTGGTGTCCTGACTGCATGTGTTTAATATAACAATAAACACATTTACACATGCAATGCGATGCGAATAGCAAGAATATGCGGAAATCGACTAATAAACGCAACAGTGAAGTATCTACATCAATATATAAATGTCATACAGTTTTGCCATTTGAAATAGGACGAATCAGGGTTTCTAGAAAAATAAGGGCTACGGTGTTTTTAAGAAAATATGCATCTTTTGAAAATATCCGTAGAATCCCTTTGCCTGTCTTTGAAATACTTAAGATTCGTTAGTTTTGAAATAGGTATGGCTCGGGTCTAGTCTAACATCTACTAAGTAAACTACAGATCTAACTAACAAGCTAATCAAAAGGGTACGGAACTACCTAAATCTGAGTCGATATATATATACATATATAATAGTCGGTGAACTCGCCTCAATGGTACCGCGTACGATACAATATATCATATGACATCCTCGAGCCAAGAGTGCGGATCTATCATCAAAGTTATCTCGTACGGTAAATCCGTCGTACGGCATCCAAAATCTGGGTACGGGTCGAATCTCACATTTGTCTCATCCATTATCTGGTATCCTTATCATCATATATCATGAACTGGGTACTAATCTAAGTCTAGTACAAACTGATACCATATATATATATATATTTATATATATATATATATATGTAAAACACACGCCTAAAGGCCCACTATAACTCATGTCGTCGCTCATAATATGAACCACATCATATCACCGATCTCATGGCACCATGCCCAAACTCATCGACTCGTCCCCAAAGATCATCCACTATCATCATCATCATACTGTAGGTATACGTGTATATATATACATCGTCCCATACCTATGTGTGTATATATATATATGTATCCCTATATACGCACAAGTATAACAAGTAAGCATCCGTGTGCGGGTGGGTGTAAACCTATTCTAGGGTTCGCGACTAAGAAACTATACTAATTCACTTCTAACAACCCTAATCTAACCATTGAACACCTAATCATGTCTTGAATATTCATGTCACACATAAAGCTATCATATATATAGTATATATAGCATACTAAACATCGAACTGAGGGGGTGCTATACGCCATCCACCCGACTTCCCCCGTATATAAAATCTACTCACCTTGCTTCTTATGTGTCGATGCCGATGTCGCCATCTTCGTCTTCAACATCTCGATATCATGTGGGGGTACCTACACATATAATCCAATCGCAATGCGTATTAAAATCCAATCGGAAATACCCATAATGGCGCACGCTACGCTCATAGGTAAAAACCTATAGCCTCGCATGCAAACACGACCAATAACCCTAGTCGTTGACGTTGAAATGCCACACGACGGAAACGAATTATGAAATAACAAAATCCATGCTAAAACAAGTCGTAAAACAATGCGCCAACAAAAGAAAATGAACCCAAATTTTACCCTAGGTCAAATCAGCCAATTTTGCATATGCCAGGGGTCTAATTTACTGAAGATGAAGCCCTGGAAAAAAAACGAATCCATTCCATACTGCTCTGGCCGCAAATTACGGCCAGAATGAATTTATTTGCGGCCATGGTTGAGGGTTAGGGGCTAGGGTTTCAGTGGGGGGTCCTGGGTTGCCTGCATATGTCACAGCCTTTGTTAAATAATTTTCAGGTCACCCGGGTGTTAGCAGATTTCAAAATACACGCACAGAATCAACAATTCATCCGATATCGGGTTTCGAAATCTGTATTCCGGGGTTCTAGTCTCTGGTTTTGGTCTGAATTCTAGCATTAGGGGATTTTTGTGGCCTCTACTGAGCTCAATTACACATCACAACTCAAAAATTCCATAATGCCTAACTTGGTTTTCCCAAGTCTCACTAAATGACACCAAATCGTTTCTAAACAAGCATGGATGTAAAAGAAATGGAAATACTAGGCTAATGGTTAAGAGAATAACTCATTTGGCAACTCAAGAATTTTCTTGAGTTGCCCCAAGTGTCCAAAATGCCAGCTTTCTTGGTCCAATGTGTTGCTAGTGAGCTCATGCACATTTTTAATGAAGTGGGTATTGGGTTTTGATATGTTTTTAATGGTATTTCAGAGGATGAAGAGGGGAAGGGAGTGAGGGCAGCAGCAGCAGCAAGAGAGTGTGGAAGAGGAGAGAATGTGATGAAGATGGTGAGATGAGAGAATGACCAAGTCAAAGATAACCTTCACCATTCTCTCTCACACCCATACCCTATTCTTTATTCATAACCTTTTCTTTTCTTTTCCTTTTCTTTTCTTCTCTTTAATCTACAACCATGCATGATAAAAAGGAGAACGCATGAAAGAAAAAAGTAACAAGTGCTAAAAAAAAGACATGTGCATGTTTTGTACAAAACAAGCTTAATGCGTGATTAGCGTTATTTAATCGCGATTAGAACTAAATAGCATATAATTAATCATAAAAGCTTTTAATTTGCATAATTCACATAAAACATCCTATTTTTAGTAATTTCCATAATTTTCCAAATTTTATCGGTATTTAATCATACCGCCTTATTAAAATAATCATTATTTTATTATTTTATTATAAAAATTCCTAAAAATAATATTTTATTTTTTGGAATGTTACAATCTTCCCCCCTTAAAGAAATTCGGTCCCCGAATTTAAATTTAAACCCCTTTAATACTAAAACATTTCAGTAAAAAGTCTAAGTCGTCGGGGCTCCGAAATCATTAGTACAAAAAATACGCATCATAGCGCAATGCATGCGCATAAACAATGAGCCGATAACTCAAAATCAAAACTCTGTCAAGCATCCCGCAATCATCAGAGTCATGGTGAAGACACCAATGTCAAATCCAATACGAAACCCAACGTGATATCCATTAAAACTATACATGTAAACATCAAAATTTTATACATGTAAATATCTGAAGGAAATGCATGCTAAACCTTTTAAGTCGCTGTGCGATGCGCATAACACTGCACAGTGGCAGACGTTTATTGTAAGAAAATAACCATATATGTATATATCTTTTGTTTAATATGTACGTTCCGCCGTTTTGAAAACAATTTAGTAGGGTTTCCTTGTTTTAAACGTTTTGTGTCATATCAGACACGTCGGTAAATACTGAGACTATAGCTCTCCTTTTGGAAATCGCTTCGATAACTATCAATGCATGCAAAATACGTCCAGGTACTGTCCTCTGACTAGTCCTGCTTAGTACGAAAATAAATAGAAAATATCATAAAAACGTACTGCTCCATAAGAAATCAATCCCTAAATGGGCATATGAATGCTACGTGCGTCTAGTGCGCACGGAAATCAAAATCCATATATGTGCACAGAAACAACATCTAAGTACAACGGGTATGCACGAAATACTTGTCAAAGACAACGGGTGTGCCTGACAACAAATATCAGGTGCATCTGATATGCACGAAGAATCTCGATTTAGTGCATCTGGTGTGCACCAAAATCGTATCTCATAACATGCGCCCAACATGCGCGAAAATCCAAATCAGGTGCATCCCTCATGCACGAAATCACGAAATCCAATATCAAGTGCCGAACATGTGCAAAATCCAATCAAATGCAAAGAGTGTACGAAATCAACATCAATATCATAATCGAAATCGACGGTATACAAAAAAGCTCAAACCAAATCAGGTATACAGCGGTATATAATCTCACAACCATGTGCATCAGCTGCATAAATCAAATAAAAACACTAAAAGTGCATGAAAACTATGCCGAAGGCATAAGTCAAATCACATGCACAACATAGGCATGAAATCAAAATCAACATATCGAATGATATTAAACCGAAGTCAGGTGCAACCATGGTGCACAAAAATAAATATCATGAGACTCGGTCATCAAGACTAAATCATGCGAATAGATCGCCCAAAATACCGAAATCCAAGGTGACGGATACGTAATAATCGAATCACCAAATCACAAATCATAAATATCGTCGTCGATATTTCCTCCTTCAAAGTCAAGAAGGTGTCAGTGCATCCAATGCTAGTAGACCAAGATATCTACTTATACCCTGTTCATGGTCTAGCGCCTGGTGCTTTTAGGCTCTTGTCTCTTACTGTGCATTGCTAGATATATAGCTCCTCGACTCAACGGCCCAATATGGAATGACGACGGAAACAGTCCCGCTCTGGCACATCCTCTACAGATCTCTGGCCAACTATCTCATCGACGATGCCGAACTCTGGCCTGCTAGGTGTGCGCAATATGACCGCTCCTGGGTCCAAGTCTTCTCGTATAGTATTCCTGATAGGTCCTGTCGAGGTCTCTCTTAAATATCGTTTCTGCCGAACTGCCCGGAAGTCATCGTCCTTTACTAAAGATACTTCTTATTCCGGAATGGCTGCATACTTATCGCGACTCCTTCTGGATGGTATATCCATATACAACGCATCTGCATGCATATCGCATCTCTGATGTCAGCGGAGTGGAACGTCATCTCGTCGAAATCTTGTGCGAACTCTTTACACCACTTTTCTCTAATGTCGACCGTTTCGGACTCGTCTCTTCATGGCTCCATGGACTGTGCTCCAACGGCTATACTCGTATCTGGAGTCTCCCAAGCAATGCATCCCATCACATGATATCCGAAAGATGTCAACCTTTAGATCGATTTGTCAAGGCTACATAATTCCCCCAAGAGCTAAACATCTTGGGTACAGTTTAATAGCACTCCAGTACATGCCATAGCACCCGTGGACCAACCGTAGAAGGGCAAACCTAAGCCTCACAAATGGCACCGCTAAACTGCCGCAAACCCTAAGGTTCAAAGGCGTTCCATGGTCATTACGTTGAGTTAGGGTTTCATTCTTCTAGAGGGTCCATAGCATTACTTGCATTCTTCTTTGAATACTTTAAACTTGGAAAATGGGCACCTGACATTTGATCGTCTCCATCGACTCTCAACGTACCTGAGAGAAGTCGTCTCTAGCTGGAATCAATCTATCTGATGACCTCGCATCGTGTAAGAGAACGAACTACATGTCCTAGTCGTTCATCCTCCGGTGACTAGCGACCTTCCATCATATCTCTAAGTATATACTCATGCTGTAGTAGCTCCAACATCTGGGCGATATCTCCTCATTTGCAGCAACAACTGGCTCATTCGTCCGCACGCTGAATAATGCCTCAATCATCAATTAATAGGTGCATCGACGGTCATCACATTCTGGCTGGCCTCTAGCAGTAGCCTGATCCTCTGGTGCTGATCTGCACGTCCGAGAAATCCCATAAAAGCGATCCATCAAACGCTCATGGCGGAAAACACAATAAAACGACGCCTCTATACAATCGTATGTCCCTGGAATCACGCCCTGGTCAGCCTTCGTCCGCGACGAGCTCATGCTGACGCAACTCTAGCCGTAGCTCTCTCTGCCCGTGTAATCGTGGCAGCAAAATCATAATTAATATCGATGAGGATAGATAATAGGAATGAATATAATACTGTTCAAGGAAATGTGCATCCTAAGTCTTCTTAAGCAGAGTGGTGTGTCATAAGTATGCCGCGGAATATACACACGGTACGTCACTCTCCTTAAGTCACCTACTCCATCAACCAAGGTCAACCTATGCGACGAAAGTTCGGTCTAATACCCCTCGACTAAGTCTAAGTTCCATAAGGTTAAGCCTAAGTTCCATATATATACAAACACTCTAGGATCCGCATAGTCAAACTTAGACTCGAACCAAGGTTAACCTAGTGCTCTGATACAAACTTTGTCACGACTCGAAATAGCATGTGACTGGCCCTTGAATCATATGAAGTCTATAGGACCACATCTAATTCAAGTAAGCGAAAGCCCAGAAATCTAAAACCATTTTAAATAATAAATGAAGGAAAACTAGTTTTAAAGAAGTGAAGAAAACATGTTTTAAAAACAAGGTTTTAAATAAGTATGACAAATATGCATTTTTAAATCCTCAAGTCTTTTCTGAAAATTTTGGCAGTGTTTCCTTCGTAAAAACTAGTCCGAGACGGGGTACAGCATGAATAATATATGCACAATGATAAAAGGCATCCCCAAGCGGGAGCTAGCTCTTCGTTAATCGACGGTCACAACCACACAAGCAATATAATATACAACGTCGAAGGGCGAGGTACAAAACTCGAAAGGAAACTCAAAATCATCATGAAAACCAAAATACTACAATGTGCGACTCTAAGGTCGAAATAATACACAACTGGTTTTCTAAGTCTGAAATAAATTACAAGTCTGGTTGATGGAATTACTAGATACAACTGATTAAAAAAAATACAAGGGTGGTCACGATGCGAGTGAACCCACCTACCAAATCAATCACCCAGTGAGGAAGCAGTGTGGCAGAAAAGCTGCAATGAAACCTGTACGGCAAAACCTGCAAGAACTGTGGCACAACGGGGGTGAGTTGCCAACTCATGAATAGAAAACATCACAGAGCATAAATCGTATGTATGACTCAATCCTAGGTCAATACGATCAGTAATATATATCCTCAAAGGAATAAGTCTAAAGAAAAATAAGGTGGCAAGGGTAAACATCTATACATAAGTGCAGTACCAAGTGCTCGTGTCAGTGCCTCAGGTAGCAACATATCATAAATATGAGGTATGATTAATGTAATCAGGGTCAACTATATCATAAAGTTTATGAGTATGTGGATATCATCCAACTATATAATCAATGTCTTTATGTATGTGGATCTCGTCCACGTGTCACCCAATGACACAAAACATCATGCATGTAAATATCATAAAGCATATGCATGGAAGTATGAGGATGTAAATCGACGTGTGTCCCTCGCGACACATCAAAAATATGGAACCTGAGTGTCCAGCATCGACACTCGAAAATATCATGAAACACGTGCGCAGCATCGGCACGTAAATCCTCATATATCGGGCTCCGTCTGTCCGGATTGGCCCACATCATCTCTAGACTCCGGTCGGTATCCTCCGGATATCCACCGAGCCCAACTACTATCACCGGTAGGTAGTGGTCCCTCTGCCAGGCTCATCGCCTACTGCATGACAGATCCGTTCTCGCCCCGGGGTACCATACCGGGTCCACCATGTACCCGCAATCGGCCTCATCCAGCTCCTCGAATCGGGGTTCACATGTCACACATCTCAGAACTGAGAAAACGCATGGTGGACGCACTGAAATATCATATCAAGAGAAACCAGGTATTTAAACAATGCATACTTTCTTTTAAGATGACAACGGTTCTCAAATCCAGAAATCTCATGAAAACGGCATATCTCTATACGTAAATCACAAAGCATGATGTAAGCGACATGTGAAAGAAATGTAAGCATATCCGTATATCATGCAACATAAAACAGTAATAAGCACACATCGAGGGGAAAACCGCTCTTTTAAATGAATTAAGTTTTAAAACATATCTTGCGGTTCCCAAATCTCCATAATAAAGCCAAAATCATCTATGTATGTGCAAATACGTATGTATGCAGATATGGGTATACAATTAGTCATATCCTGAAACAACAATCCTACTGTGTAGTGACATGGTAATTATCGATGATGAAGTGTGTGAGTCGGCAAGTAGGTGTACGTGGAACATACGTATCGATAATGGTGATGGCGTCTTGACTGCATGGGTTTAATATAACAATAAACACATTTACACATGCAATGTGATGCGAATAGCAAGAATATGCGGAAATTGAATAATAAACACAACAGTGAAGAATCTGCATCAATATATAAATGTCATACAGTTTTGCCATTTGAAATAAGAAGAATCGGGATTTTTAGAAAAATAAGGGCTACGGTATTTTTAAGAAAAGATGTGTCTTTTGAAAAAATATCCGTAGAATCCCTTTGCTTGTCTTTTAAATACTCATGATTCATTAGTTTTGAAATAGATATGACTCGAGTCTATTCTAACATCTACTAAGTAAACTACGGATCTAACTAACAAGCTAATCGAAAGGGTACGGAAACCACCTAAATCTGAGTCGATATATATATATACATATATAATAGTCGGTGATCTGTCCTCAATGGTACCGCGTACGATACAATATATCATATGACATCCTCGAGTCAAGAGTGCAGATTTATCATCTTACTTATCTCGTACGGTAAATCCGTCGTACGGCATCCCAAATCTGGGTACGGGTCGAATTTCACATTTATCTCATCCATTATCTGGTATCCTTATCATCATATCTCATGAACTGGGGTACTGATCTAAGTCTGGTACAAACTGATACCATCTATATATGTATGCGTGTGTAAATCACACGCCTAAAGGCCCGCTATAACTCATGTCGTATCCCATAATACGAACCACATCATATCACCGATCTCATGGCACCATGCCCAAACTCATCGACTCATCTCCAAAGATCATCCACTATCCTCATCATCATACTGTAGGTATACGTGTATATATATACATCGTCCCACACCTATGTGTGCGTATATATATACGTATCCCCATATACGCACAAGTATAACAAGTAAGCATGTGTGTGCGTGTGGGTGTAAACCTATTCTAGGGATCGCGACTAAGAAACTATACTAATTCACTTCTAAAAACCCTAATCTAACCATTGAACCCCTAATCATATCTTGAATATCCATGTCACACATAAAGCTTGTAGGGTTCCTAGGCACTCTTGTGAGGGTTCATAAGGCATCAACCATGCCCGAATAAAAAATTAGACGTGCCGAACAACCCAAAGCCGGGATCTTTGCTAGATTATTAGGGTTTAACAAGCAAGTAAACATCTTTACTACTAAGTGTGAGGGATTACAAGCTTTGTAGTTCACTCCTTTGGTTCATAAGCTCCGAGTAGAAGTCCCTTCGCCGTGATCCACGATCTCCCGGACTCAAGAGAGGCTCCACGACTCGAAAGATCCATGCTAGCTTGTAGTATTCCTTTTCTCCAATGATCTACGTCGAAGTTGCAATAACTCAAACTCTCTCACTCTAATGAGGTGAAAACCCTAATCTAATGGGCTAGATTAGATGAGGATAATGGAGTAGTATTTATGCTATCTTTTTATATCAATTTCTCATAAGAAATCATCACAAAATGAATAACTAGTAAGCTTTCTCAAAGTTCAAGAAAGAAGAAGATGATGGAAAAAGAGTTAATCCTCTTGTGATGAATAATAGAAATGAATATATGATTGATCATGGAACCATCGTCAAGGATGACAAGGATAACCATTGTAGAGAATAAACTAGGACTAGGGTTTGGTTAGGTTAAAGAATGAGTCATAAGATAATATCAACCATAATATCTTACACTTGACAAAAGGAAAGCTTCTAGATGGTGCAAGAAGGAGCTAACCCTAATCAAACCCTAACCTTACTTAATCTCCACTAAACATGTTCCATTATTAATCATATCATGTTGCAATAATATATATCACAGATATATTATATATTTGCAACAAAAGAAAATAATACAATTAACATATATCGCATATATATCAATGTATTACCCTGTGAGAAAATGAATTAATAAAGTGAGCAATTATTAGATAATGTAATAGAATATATCATATATATTATTATACATTAAATCATCGAATCAACACTTGATTCGACAATCCGGCTATATCGAATATAACCGACTAATATATTATGTACCGATTCATCGAATCAACACTTGATCCGATAACCCGGTTCATATCTAAATATCGCGAGAATATAATACGGTATCTCATATCGCATTATCCTTGGTCCTGCACATATCACATATGTGCCTCTACACCGTTTTGCCTGAGCCAAGAAACCTCTGTGTAGGACTCTAAAGAATCGTCAATACTCCGGTAGCAGGTGATGATCATATCAAACACCCACAAGCTGCAAGCGGTCAGCTAAACGTAACAGCCATCGAGGTATTGAGCGATCAGAAGATCAACAAGCAAGCATGTACATTCTCCTGTGAATCCAATCAGTAACGCTCCCGTACAGTCCGGTCTGTTCGTCTGATATGTCGCATATCAGGTCTAGGGGTGGTATACGTCAGACCCCAGTAACCGATAAGTCGTGTCGATGTGTGGCTCATAACGGGTCGGGAAACTACTGGTAACACTTACCAGAAAATCTCTATATCAGCCCTGGCCAAGGACTTCCAGTTATAGCCAATCGAACACAGCACAACATCAACTCCCTATACCGGGAGAGACGAATCCCCTCCTATCGCTCATTGCATCCATGTGATTCGGGACTTGATCAGTCGAAAATATTGCATATTTTTACCAGCAATTTCCCTATCATCTACATACATATAGAAGTGTACGGCATTCATATTCTACATATTAGCAAATCTATCACAGATTATCAGATTACATGTATTAGACCTTAAAACCGGCATTTCTAGGGAAATTGACTGCATTGCATGGCATCGCAATATTTCTATATGTCGCAACCCGTATTTCGAAGTCTGTGCAAGAAAAGGAGAAGCTCGCTCGACCATTACACCGCTCAAATATTGCGTCAACTCACTGAATTCAAATCTGGTATCAATCCAAAGGAGCAATCACAAATCAACATATCATACAAAGCCCCAAATAGCAGTACAAGACCACTCCAGAAAGCACAAGACCCAAGCCCCTCAAGGAGCCGTTGATCCGCGGCCATAGCCTCCTTGTGCCGCGGATCAGCGGCGGTTTGATGACGCCATCTCCTGAATTTTGTACCACAATGCTTCTCTCAGGGCCCACTGCTCAGAAATGTATCTCAGTTTCCAGAAGACTCCAGGGGTTTCTGCCAGATCAGCAAACAAGGGTTTCCAAGCTTAATTAAACCTTGCTTAAACCCTAAGCTAGCTCCTAACAAACTATCTTCTAGAAGACTCAACAAACTTTTGGAGGGAACTACCATTTCAAACCTAAACCTAGGGTTTGGGAGCTCTATAAATAAGACCCTAGGCTCACTTGTAAAAGGATCTTAAATCCCCAATCTAGTATCAAACTAGAGCCATTCATTCTCCTTCTTCATCTCCTTCTTCCACAAGTTTAGTGAGAGAGCTTGTAGGAAACCCTAACCCAAATTCCAATTAAAGATCAAGATCCCGAGTACCCATTAAGCAAGAAGCCTAACAACCTTTAGGAGCGGAGCCGATCTTCAACGGAGCAAGCGATCCGAGCCGATCCACGACTCACGAAGCCGAGCGACGCCCGATCAACGATTTAGATTCTTCCTCTTGTAGTTCTTGAAGCGAATGTAATCAAAATTGTTGAGATAAATAAAGGTGATATTCTTTTATCTTGTTTTCTCTAAATTCTTGCATCATGAATCAATCTAAAATTCTAGCTATAATTCTTGTGGTGATGTGTGAATAAAACTCCGCTCGTCGAGGAGTCGAGACGGTCTATAGAATGATAATGTAACATAGCTTTAATCGATTCTTGAGTCCTACGAGTTTTGTAAACCCTAGCAAGTTCAAGAAACGACGACCCATTTCGTTTCGATGCTTTCTTGATTGACATCGATCGAAATTGGGGAGTTACATCGTTTCTTGAATTTGGTAGAGGCTAGAAAAGGAATGATATCGACGAAAGAACAAGGGTTAAAAGATGAACCCTAGTTTCATCAAGAAAGCCCCAACTCTCGTCAATGATCATCGATCTAGTATCAATCCTTCGAAGGACAAGAACACGATATCTTTAGATTACATCACGTCTATTGATCCGATCGATTCCTACGAGCCTCTCTTAGATTCTTGACTGTTGATTGGAAAAATATTATCAAAACCCAATTCTTGATTGTTTATCAGTTCTTGATTCTTGATTAAACATCGTGACACCTTAATCAATTGATAAATTCTTGAATCATGTTTTCGTTTATCTTAGCTTAACTTTTCAATTCAAACATATCAAAGATATAAATGAATCGTGCAATCCCTGTGGACGATCCGCACTCATTCATGAACTACAATTGACACCGTAGTTTGATTGCGGTCAAAATAATTTTTGGTTGTGATTTCTTTACAATTTTCTACAAACACAACGGAAAATCTATCGATCAAAATGGCGCCGTTGCCGGGGACTATTTGATTTGATACACACATCCAAAAAAATCTCGTAAACAATCAAATGGCGCCGTTGCCGGGGATCGCGCGCTAATTCATTTACATTTTTAGTTTGAAGTGAAAGAATTATTACATTCTACTTCTTGAAATCAAAATTCGTACAAACTCTTATACGTATGTTGTGATTGATTGCAAGGTGATCTGGAGCATTCTGTGCTGTGGAAATTTTTTTTTGAATATACCAGAGAGTAGAGGAAGGCCACAGAAGCCTTCTGAAGAAAATTGGTGCAGTGATCTGGACATAAGACCGCGGAAGGGCGGCTATTGCCTACCATTTGCGGCGGAACCGCCGCGCATTCAGGGGTTCTCTGCAAACTTTTTGCTGCAGGTAACTTCTTGCTCTCTCCCCTCTCCTCTTTTAGCTCCAACTAACACTTTTCTGCAGGATTCTTTGCAAATAATCGCAGAGCCGCAAAAGCAAAATTAAATTGTGCGTGATTTTGATTTCTTGGTTGTTTGCATTATAATACGGAAATTTAAGGGGCACGGCCAAATCCAAATTAGGTGGGGATTTCATTACCCTTCCTAGGCCCCGAAAATCGCAAAACTTGCATCCGCATTACCCTCATTAACTAAAAGAAATCTAGAGAAGACTCTAAGGACTGTCGCGCTCAATTAGGACAAGAAAAGGCCGTGGGTAATTCATTGCTTATCCGTGTTTTCTTGTGGTGCCTAAGGCGAGTGTGTCTAAGGCTAGTGGTTTTTAATTAGGCCCACTACTTACGTAGTGGAGTACCTTTCCACTTACCTGGCACTTATCCGGCCACAGGGGGACAAAGAGGCAGTGGAGGATTCTATCCTGCGACTTGTCTTTTGGCAGTTAGGAGCGGTCTAGAGCCGGACCTAGGTGACCACTAGATTCTAGGGTTGTGTGCTGCATTTGTTTTGTCGCATCATTTTTTCAAAAATCCCTCCCTTTTTCAAAAGCAAACACCGCATTCATTTTACCCCTAATTATAAGTCAACGCTGCCACTTGTACTAACCCTTTTTAGTACAAGATCGGCTGGACACGGGATTCTAGTGCCCGTTTAGTCCGCGTACCCCTTATCGACTCCGAAGTCGATATTTCTCCATTTACCTTTTCTTTACCCACTACCACACCCACACCGATGGATCCGAATCCATCAAACTTCTTTAACCCTAATCTGCCGCCGTCCGTTGGTGCGCAGAATCCACCCCGCATTTCTCTCCAGGAAAGATGCTATCCACATAGAGGTCCTCTTTCGACCTGCTTATCCACACCACCAGCCAATGGGGATAACTTTGAGATTAAGCCCCAGTATATCAATCTTTTACCCAAATACCACGGACTCGAGACTGAGGACGCTTACGTTTTCATTACCAAATTTGAAAACGTATGCGCAATGATGGGTACGTCACAACTTTCAGTGGATGCGATGCGTCTACGACTTCTTCCATTTACATTGTGCGATATAGCCGAGAAGTGGCTATATAACACTACCGCACACTCTATTACGAATTGGGAAGAATTCGTCGCTGCATTCCTTAAGAAATTTTACCCACACCAAAAGACAGCTCGAATCCGTAGCGAACTGAACCAATTTGCCCAGCTCCCTGCTGAACCATTCTCTAAATACTTTGAACGTTTCAAGGATCTATTGGTTCAATCTCCTCATCACGGCATCCCGAGATAGGAGCTTTGCCGAATCATATATGAGGGCAGTAACCCTAACACTAAACAGAGCCTTGAAAACATGTGTCAAGGTACATTTATGACTAAGGAAATGATGGGGAAGCTTGGAGGTACTTAGAAGAGTTCGCTGAAAAATCACTACAGTGGGAGAGTGGAACCCAACCATTGAATAGGGGTGGCGTACACCAAATAGATGTATCCATAGGTGTTCGAGCTGAAATGGAAGCAATGCAAAAGAAGCTCGAAGCTATGGAACATAAATTTGCAGCAGCCTCCCTAAACCCAGTGTCACTCCCCAAAACTGTTTGTGGGTGCTGTTCTGATCCGTCACATTTAACGGAAGAATGTCCATTAAACTCTGCGTTTCAAGGTCACGAGCATTCTAATGCCGCATTTCAAAGACCTCGAAACGATCCATATTCTTCCGCGTACAATCAGGGTTGGAGGAATCACCCGAATTTTGCTTGGAACCAAAACCAATCTCAAAACACGGTTCCAAACACGAATAATTTTCAAAGGGCTCTTCCTCCACCACAACAGCAACCCCTTCAACTCACTCAGCACCCCTATCAGTCACAAAATTTCCAAAACCAGGGCAACACTCCTGCACAGTCTAATCCTATGCAGTCCTGTTCTGACGATTTCTCTCAATTCACTCAAACCATGAAATCACTTTTGTCAAATTTCATTGAGCTTTCGGCTGAGGTTAGATCTTCCGTCGGTGAGATAAAGAAAAACTCAGCGTCCCAAGCTGAGAGTATCAGAACGATGGAAGCTGAAATAGCACGACTTAAAACCGAAATGAGTGCGAGAGAAAAAGGGAAACTTCCCTCTCAACCCCTACAGAATCCTGGGCATTACAATGTAAATGCCGTCAATGCCGTCACAACGTTGAGATCGGAAGAGTGCTGAACAATAATGTCGGGGAAGATATTGATAATACTGAAAATCATATCAACACCCCGGCTGAGACCTTTCCACACACACACACTTCTCCTTCTGATCCTTCTTCTTCTACCAAACCACCTTCTAGCGAGCCTATTCTCCATTTCCCTTTAGGCTCAACACCTTCACCCAACCCTTATAGTTCTCCACTGACGGTCCCCCACACCTCCTTTGGGACCTCGTCTACCCCCCTTTCCTTCTCCTATGATGGACCCTGCGCTTATTGCGAAAAGCTCCTTACCCGAACCGGCTAAGAGCTAATAGAACGAGGTCCTCATATGGAGAAAATTATAGAAATGTTCAAACAGGTTAACATCAATATCCCTCTCCTAGATGCGATTCAACAAGTCCTCGCTTATGCGAAAAATTCTTAAGGACTTGTGCACTAGGAAAAGGAAGACTCAAGTGCCAAAGATGGTCTTTATGTCTAATAATATCAGCACTACTTTTATTCCCCAGCTTCCAAAGAAAAGAAAGGACCCAGGTTGTCCTACAATATCGATTTCGATTGGGGGTAAAAACATAAATCGTGCTCTGTTAGACCTTGGCGCAAGTGTTAACCTGCTCCCTTATTCTGTCTATGAGCAATTAGGGATTGGAGAGCTGAAACCTGCTCATTGCACTCTCCAGATGGCAGACCGATCTATCACCAAACCAAGGGGTGAATTAGAGGATGTACTGATAAAGGTCGGGGAATTTTTTTTCCCTGTAGACTTCATTGTGCTCGACACACATCCTGTAGCAAACCCCCGGGGCTAAATTCCGGTGATTCTGGGTCGTCCTTTCCTTGCCACTTCCAACGCTGTTATAAATTGTAGAAATGGTTCAATGAACTTATCATTTGGAAATATGACCATTGAACTAAATATCTAGAAAATTGGAACTCAGCCATCAGAACCCTCTGCTCATATTTTAGATGTGTGCTCTGTCCATGAGATCGCTCCCGATAGTTGTGGAGCTGAGGATCTTTGCTTTACTGATCTCGATGACATTACCATATCTCTGTTTGACTTTGCACAAGATCTTAGTGAGGACACTTTACCTACACTTGAGTCCTGCACTTCTGACTTTTCTCCACCCGAGTCTGTATCTTTCACAGGCTTTGAGCTTCTTTGTAGATCCAAAAAATCACTCAATGATCCCTCCTTCTATCATTTCTCCGCCTGAGTTAGATCTCAAAATTTTACCTTCTCACCTCAAATATGCATATCTAGGTGAGAATGAGTCTTTACCGGTTATCATATCCGCTTCTCTTGCATCAGAACAAGAGAATGCCCTTTTATCGGTATTGAGATCTAACAAAGAGGCGTTTGGTTGGAGTATGGCGGACATCAAAGGGATTAGTCCCTTGATAGTTGAACATCATATACATGTGATGGATGATGCCAGACCGACCCGAGAACCACAGAGACGGTTGAATCCCGTCATGAAGGAAGCTGTCATGAAAGAGATTGTCAAATGCTTAGATAATGGTATTATATACCCCATCTCCGATAGCCAGTGGGTGAGTCCTATACATGTCGTTCCTAAGAAATCCGGCATCACAGTTATCACAAATGAGGCGAATGAGTTGATTCAGACACGCGCCCAAACTGGGTGGCGTGTATGCATCGATTATAGAAAACTCAACGCTGCTACGAGGAAAGATCATTTTCCTCTACCATTCATTGATCAGATGCTGGAACGCTTAGCGGGACGACAATATTATTGTTTTATGGACGGATACTCAGGCTACAATCAGGTCCCCATCGCCAAAAAGGATCAAGATAAAACCACTTTTACTTGTCCTTTTGGTACCTTTGCTTACAGTCGCATGCCCTTTGGGTTATGCAATGCTCCTGCTACCTTTCAGCGGTGTATGATGGGGATATTCTCTGATATGGTAGAGAATTTTTTGTAGATCTTTATGGACGACTTCTCGATTTTTGGAGACTCTTTTTCTGATTGCCTAGCGAATCTTGACGCTGTTCTTACTCGTTGCAAAGAGAAGAACTTGACTTTAAACTGGGAAAAATGTCATTTTATGGTCCAAGAAGGAATAGTCCTTGGACATGTCATTTCACAGAAAGGCATTGAGGTTGACAGAGCTAAGATAGATGTCATTCAAAACCTCCCTCATCCCAAAAGCATCAAAGATATTCGCTCTTTCCTTGGCCATGCGGGCTTTTATAGGAGATTCATTAAGGACTTTAGCAAAATTGCTAGACCTTTAACACTACTCCTGGCCATGGATACGAACTTCCATTTTGACTCGGACTGCGAGACAACTTTCGACTCACTTAAACACTCACTCACTTCTGCCCCCGTTTTATCATCACCAAACTGGGACTACCCCTTTGAGCTGATGTGTGACGCATCTGATTTTGCAGTAGGTGCAGTCCTAGGACAGCACATCGAAAAGATGCCACACGTGATTTACTATGCAAGTAAGACCCTGAATGATGCGCAAATCAATTATACAACCACAGAGAAAGAGCTTTTAGCGGTTGTATTTGCATTAGAAAAATTCAGGCCTTACTTAATTGGCTCACCTATAGTTGTGTATACTGACCATTCCGCTTTGAAACATCTTCTGGCGAAGAAAGATGCAAAAGGTCGACTAATACGTTGGATCCTACTGTTACAAGAATTTGATCTTGTTATCAAAGATAAGAAAGGATGTGAAAACGTAGTAGCTGACCACCTTTCACGCATCGTTTCTTCCCCTGTGACCCTGCCGATCAATGACTCGTTCCCTGACGAACAACTCTTGAGCATATCCGCTGAACCATGGTTCAGGGATATTGTGAACTATCATGCCACGGGACTGATACCGAGCGAATGGTCAAAACAGGACAAATATCATTTTCTTTCCCAAGTAAAACACTTTTACTGGGACGAGCCCTATTTGTTTAAATATTGTCCTGATCAGATCATTCGTCGGTGTGTCCCGAATGAAGAGTTCAAGAGTGTTCTTTCATTTTGTCATGATCAGGCCTGTGGGGGTCACTTTGGTCCTAGAAAGACAGCGGAAAAGGTTTTGCAATGTGGATTTTATTGGCCGACCTTATTCAAGGACGCATTTGAGTATTGCAAAACCTGTACACAATGTCAGTATACGGGTAGAATATCCTAGAGGAATGAAATGCCTCAGCAACCCATATTGGTTGTTGAAATATTCGATGTTTGAGGCATTGATTTTATAGGTCCTTTTCCCAACTCCTTTGGGAATTTGTACATTTTGCTGGCGGTTGATTATGTCTCAAAATGGGTAGAAGCCATTCCATGTCGCACTAATGACAAGAAAGTTGTCATTAAGTTCTTGAAAGAGAATATCTTCTCGCGATTTTGGACACCCACGCGCTATCATTAGCGATAATGGGACACATTTCTGCAACAGATCTTTCGAGACTCTGATGCGAAAATACTTAATCAACCACCGACTTTCTACACCCTATCACCCCCAAACAAGCGGGCAGGCTGAAATCTCAAACAGACAAATCAAACTTAACCTGGAGAAAACTGTTGCTAAAAATAGAAAAGACTGGTCGACCAAATTGACGGATACTCTTTGGGCATTCAGGACTGCATATAAGACCGACCTAGGAATGTCTCCATATAGGATAGTGTTTGGAAAAGCATGTCATTTACCTGTCGAGATAGAGCACAAAGCATTGTGTGCTATAAAAGAAATAAATTTTGATCTAAACCTTGCTTGCAACTTTCGGAAGCTGCAACTTAACGAGCTAAGCGAACTCCGCGATGAAGCTTATGATAATGCTGTAATCACAAAGAATAGGACTAAGGTTTTTCACGATAAAAGCATTTTAAGGAAAACATTTTTACCTGGTCAACAAGTCCTTCTTTATGATTCACGACTACACCTTCACGCGGGTAAGCTCCGATCTCGATAGAAGGGACCTTTTGTTGTGCGGTCTGTATACCCGCACGGGACGGTAGAAGTAGAAAATGTTAAAAACGGCACTGTTTTCAAAGTAAATGGACATAGACTAAAGCCGTATTATTCCACAGACCCCACGGAGGAGCTCTTGTTTTTACAAGAGCCGGTTTATTTAGATTAAAATTCCTCCGTCTCACCTTCATGTCCAGTATATCATTGCATCATTTTTTTTGAATGAAGGTGAGTAAAAAGAGTAAGTTTGGGGGAAGTTCTTCACTTATATATTTTGCCCCCACTAATAATTCCCCCCAGGCTTACAGTTTTGTAGGTATAGCATTTGGCAACAGTGAGGACACTGTTGAAAACAAGTTTGGGGGAGGTTTGTGCTTATTTTTGCATCATTTGCATATCATCTGCATAAGCACAAAACATTTCTTTAAAAATCTATAAAAATTGAAAAATTTTCAAAACCCATAAAAATTTAAAAATTTTCAAATATAAAAATAATTTTAATATTTACACTTTTTTGTATATAAATAAGATAATGAAAGTTTAGATAGTGAAAAATTACATCCATGAGATTGGAAAAATTTTAGAAAACTAAGAAAATTAGAAGTTTTCTTATACGAACTAGTAATAAGTAGTTATGAGCCGTTGTCCCAAGGGTTAGTAAGATAAAAGACGTCACTAATCTGAGGATAAAAATAAGTCTGAAAAATAGTTTCTATTCTGGAAGCCAAACATTTTGAACGTTGATACCCTGCTATTCGCACTTACACACGTCTTGAAGCCTGGGATAGTAGAGGATACCTTGAAATGCTCTTGTCTTAAAGCCAAAAGTATGAAGGAAATAAAAAGAAAAGAAAAAAATATAAAGTGGTGAGAAAAATGGACACTGGTTTTGTTATCACCGAGGGCAATAAAAAATATATAGCGAGGGTGCCTCTTCACCTAGTGCCCTAAGGCCAACTGGTCTGGGAGTCACTGCTATGCCTGAGGTGGTGCAAGACGAGGAAAATACACCAAGTAAGCAAGCACAGGAGTAATCGGTCGGTTAGTACCTCAAGAAGTATTAACGATCGCATGAAAGTGTGTGAGCAATCTCATCTAAATATTCATAAATTAAAAAGTACCGAGGCTGATGGGCAAGAGTATGATAGCTTGAATTGAATTCTCCGGGTGTAGGGATGTCTTTACACACACGCAGGGTTATATGATCGATATTTGGAAGAAAGATAGGAATGAAGAATAAGACGATGTTTTATTGAGGGAGGACGTGATTTCTAATATCTTTTCATGACCATTAAGATAGGGCTCATGACAACCGAAAAGCTAGCTTAGTTGGAAACCCTAATTTTCAAAGCTTTTCTTTTACGATTCTTTTCTTTAAATGTAATATTCATGATCTTGCTTTTATTATTGGATTTTGTGGGTGCAATCCGCTGAAAACCCTCAGGAGACAACACTCCTCCTACTAGGGACACCTAGAGGTTTAAAGGCTTGTTGCACGTGCTCAGTGCAATCGTGTTGCCTACGAAAGTGTGCTAGTTAGTTTTTCTCTTTCTTTATTTTCTCCTTCTCTTTTTAATAAAACATTCGCTCGAGACGATCGAAATTAAGTTTGGGGGTATTTCATCAGTCGAAAATATTGCATATTTTTACCAGCAATTTCCCTATCATCTGCATACTTATAGAAGTGTACGGCATTCATATTCTACATATTAGCAAATCTATCACAGATTATCAGATTACATGTATTAGACCTTAAAACCAGCATTTCTAGGGAAATTGACTGCATTGCATGGCATCGCAATATTTCTATATGTCGCAGCCCGTATTTCGAAGTCTGTGCAGGAAAAGGAGAAGCTCGCTCGACCATTACACCGCTCAAATATTGCGTCAACTCACTGAATTCAAATCTGGTATCAATCCAAAGGAGCAATCACAAATCAACATATCATACAAAGCCCCAAATAGCAGTACAAGACCACTCCAGAAAGCACAAGACCCAAGCCCCTCAAGGAGCCGCGGATCCGTGGCCATAGCCTCCTTGTGCCGCGGATCAGCGGCGGTTTGATGACGTCATCTCCTGAATTTTGTACCACAATGCTTCTCTCAGGGCCCACTGCTCAGAAATGTATCTCAGTTTCCAGAAGACTCCAGGGGTTTCTGCCAGATCAGCAAACAAGGGTTTCCTAGCTTAATTAAACCTTGCTTAAACCCTAAGCTAGCTCCTAACAAACTATCTTCTAGAAGACTCAACAAACTTTTGGAGGGAACTAACATTTCAAACCTAAACCTAGGGTTTGGGAGCTCTATAAATAAGACCCTAGGCTCACTTGTAAAAGGATCTTAAATCCCCAATCTAGTATCAAACTAGAGCCATTCATTCTCCTTCTTCATCTCCTTCTTCCACAAGTTTAGTGAGAGAGCTTGTAGGAAACCCTAACCCTAATTCCAATTAAAGATCAAGATCCCGAGTACCCATTAAGCAAGAAGCCTTACAACCTTTAGGAGCGGAGCCGATCTTCAACGGAGCAAGCGATCCGAGCCGATCCACGACTCATGAAGCCGAGCGACGCCCGATCAACGATTTAGATTCTTCCTCTTGTAGTTCTTGAAGCGAATGTAATCAAAATTGTTGAGATAAATAAAGGTGATATTCTTTTATCTTGTTTTCTCTAAATTCTTGCATCATGAATCAATCTAAAATTCTAGTTATAATTCTTGTGGTGATGTGTGAATAAAACTCCGCTCGTCGAGGAGTCGAGACGGTCTATAGAATGATGATGTAACATAGCTTTAATCGATTCTTGAGTCCTACGAGTTTTGTAAACCCTAGCAAGTTCAAGAAACGACGACCCATTTCGTTTCGATGCTTTCTTGATTGACATCGATCGAAATTGGGGAGTTACGATCGTTTCTTGAATTTGGTAGAGGCTAGAAAAGGAATGATATCGACGAAAGAACAAGGGTTAAAAGATGAACCCTAGTTTCATCAAGAAAGCCCCAACTCTCGTCGATGATCATCGATCTAGTATCAATCCTTCGAAGGACAAGAACACGATATCTTTAGATTACATCACGTCTATTGATCCGATCGATTCCTACGAGCCTCTCTTAGATTCTTGACTGTTGATTGGAAAAATATTATCAAAACCCAATTCTTGATTGTTTATCAGTTCTTGATTCTTGATTAAACATCGTGACACCTGAATCAATTGATAAATTCTTGAATCATGTTTTCGTTTATCTTAGCTTAACTTTTCAATTCAAACATATCAAAGATATAAATGAATCGTGCAATCCCTGTGGACGATCCGCACTCATTCATGAACTACAATTGACACCGTAGTTTGATTGCGGTCAAAATAATTTTTGGTTGTGATTTCTTTACAATTTTCTACAAACACAACGGAAAATCTATCGATCAAAATGGCGCCGTTGCCGGGGGACTATTTGATTTGATACACACATCCAAAAAAATCTCGTAAACAATCAGGACTGTACCCAAAAGCCACCGTTTTGCACGCCCACTTGGACGTGGTGAGGTGGAAATCAAAGCACTGTGGGAATCACACAAGACTCTATGACGTTCTCGGGTCTACAGACTACCCTGTACCAGTGTCATCGGAGAACTGCCATCTGACGTGTGGTATATCACCATCTGGGAGTTCTCGGCGAGTCCGTCCAGTGTACCCTGTCTCCACTGAGCACCCGTACATCATCTCTGATGTCAAACACCGATGGATATGGGATCATCCATCGCCCATCATATGGGTCAAGATGCGTATACGCTAATCTACTCTGGTGTATCGATGCCCTGTCTCGATATACCCTCGACTAGGAACAGTTATAGGATTTACTCATCGACTACCATGGCCCCACTAGTATGATCTCATCATAGTCCCAGTATTCGAGTACAGATCCTAAGGGCTTTATCAACATGTGAGAGAAAAACAGTAAACCAATACAAGTCAACATGTTAAGATAAAGTGAAACCAAATAGCATACTATCTTGTCGAGCAGGAAAGTCCTCTCTCTATATATATCCAAGCATCCATTATAATATACATCATATGTACAACAATAGCCTCTAGGGCATATACATAACTATCAATCTCCCACTTGCATAAGGCCAGCTGCTGTAGTATCTCATACCTAGCATCCCGAATAATCTCTCAAACTGTATATAGGGAATGGCCTTCGTGAATGGATCCGCAGTGTTGTCCTTCGTATCTACTCTCCTGACCTCGATCTCCCGACGATCAACTATCTCCCTGATCAGGTGATACAGCCTCAGAATATGTCTGGACTTTTGATGGGACCTGGGTTCCTTGGCCAAAGCCACAGCTCCATTGTTATCATAATACAGAGGTATTGGATGCTCAATGGATGGAACCACACCAAGTTCACTAATGAACTTCTTTATCCAGACAGCCTCTTTGCTGCATCGTTGGCAGCGATGTATTCAGCCTCCATCGTCGAGTCTGCAACGGTATTCTGTTTGGAACTCTTCCAACATACCGCCCCTCCATTGAGGGTAAAGACAAATCCCGAGTGCGACTTAGAGTCGTCCTTATCACTTTGGAAGCTTGAATCGGTAAAGGACTCCACCCGGAGTTCTCCGTTACCATACACCAGGAACATCTCTTTAGTCCTTCATAAGTACTTGAGAATGATCTTCACAACTGTCCAGTGACTCTCTCCACGATCTGCTTGATACCGACTCACTACACTTAGTGAGTATGCTACATCGGGTCTGGTACATAGCATCACATACATGATAGAGCCTACTGCCGAAGCATAGGGTATCCCTTCCATGCGAGCTCTCTCAAAATCAGTCTTGGGAGACATCTCTTTGGAGAGAGTGAGTCCAGAGATCGTGGGTTGGTTCCCACGCTTGGATTCTTCCATAATAAACCTCTTTAGTTTGGTTTCAATGTACCTGGATTGGGAAAATCCCAGTATCCGTTTAAATCTATCTCTATAGATCATGATTCCCAATATGCAGGAGGCATCACCTAGATCTTTCATTGAGAATCTTTGTGATAAGAAGAGCTTGACTGATTGCAGCATAGGAATATCATTTCCTAACAAGAGTATGTCATCTACGTACAATACGAGGAAGACAACCTTACTCTCTGCTACCTTCTTATAGATACAAGGTTCATCTATATTTTTGATGAAGTCAAACTCTTTGACTACAACATCAAAACAGATGTTCCAACTCCGCGATGCCTGCTTTAACCCATAAATGGATTTAAGAAGCTTGCACACCTTTCTGTTGTTCCCACTATCTACGAAGCCCTCTGGCTGAGTCATGTACACGCACTCTTCTAAATCACCGTTTAGAAAGGCGGTCTTAACATTCATTTGCCAGATTTCATAGTCATGGTATGCAGCAATGGCTAGTAAGATCCGGATGGACTTAAGCATAGCCACTGGTGAAAAGGTTTCGTCATAATCCACACCTGGTTGTTGACGAAAACCCTTTGCAACAAGTCTAGCTTTGAAAGTCTCAACTTTTCCATCTACACCAAATTTCTTTTTAAAGATCCACTTGCTCCCAATGGGTTTTACCCCTTCAGGAGCATTTTCCAAAGTCCATACTTTGTTGGTGTACATGGATTCCATCTCAGATCGCATTGCATCCAGCCATTTCACAGAGTCACCACTCGTGATGGCCTGCTCGAAACTAGTCGGGTCATCATCTTCCATGATGCAATCCTCGCTTCCACCATCAATGAGAAAACTGTAGTATCTCTCAGGTGGATTAGAAACCCTGCTAGATCGGCGAAGAGGCTGGGGTTCGTCGGGTACTACTGAATCCTCTGGTTCTACTAAATCTTCAGTTGCAGTTTGTGTTGCTGGAAACTCTTCGAGCTCTACCTCTTTGCCACTAATTTCTTTTACAAGAAATTTCTTTTCCAAAAAAGGTGGCATATTGAGAAACAAACACTTTTTCTTCTTCAGCGTGGTAGAAAAAGCGCCCTTGGGAATTCTTAGGATATCCCAAAAACTTGCAAAGAACTGATCGTGCCTCGAGTTTGTCCGGATTTTGCCTTTTGACATAGGACGGACAACCCCATATCTTAACTCATTTAAAATATGGTCACTTCCTACTCCATATCTCATATGGTGTGGTAGGTACAGATTTAGACGGAACTTGATTCAATAGGTATGCTGCTGTCTCAAGCGCATAATCCCAGAAGGAAATAGGCAACTGAGCAGTGCTCATCATAGAGCGCACCATATCTAATAGGGTGCGATTTCTCCGCTCCGATACACTGTTGTGCTGTGGTGTATAAGGAGGAGTAAGCTGAGAGAGAATACCATTCTCTTTTAGATAATCTAGGAACTCATTGCTCAAGTATTCATCTCCTCGATCAGATCGAAGAATTTTAATACTTTTGCCCGTTTGGTTCTCTACTTCGTGCTTATATTATCTGAATTTCTCAAAAGTTTCAGACTTCTGTTTCATCAGGAACACATGTCCGAATCTTGAGAGATCGTCAGTGAATGTAATAAAGTAAGAAGAACCGTTCCTGCCATGCTTAGACATGGGACCGCATACATCACTATGTACCAGTCCTAAGAGTTCCATAACTCTTTTTCCGTGTCCACTAAACGGAGCTTTGGTCATTTTACCTTTGAGACATGAATGGCAAGTATCATAAGATGATAATTCGAACGGATTCAAATATCCATCCATATGTAACTTAGCTAGCCGTGTCGCATTGATATGACCAAGTCTACAATGCCACAAGAAGGATTCGTTCATTTCTGAACTTTTCCTCTTGTGTGTGTTTTGTATATTGAGGACTGTATTTTGATTGAGAATGAATATGCCATTATGTAATGAGCCTGATGCAATCAACTTTTGATTTAAGAAGATATTCATAACATTATCCTGTACTACAAAATTACATTCTTCTTTACTTAATAAAGAAACTGATATAATGTTGCACATCATGTTCGGTATATAATAACACTCATTCAAAATCAGTGTATTACGACTTGGTAATACTAGGTGATTTTCTCCAACTACTTTGGCTGCAATACTTGCGCCATTCCATACTTGAACAGAATGATCACCTCTTCCCAGTTCTCTACCTTTACGTAGCACATGTAACAATTTACATATGTGGGATCCTGATCCGATATCTAATACCCAGGACGTAAGGTGAACTGAGAAACAGTTCTCAATAACTAACACACCCGAAGAAGATGCATCAGCATGCATGTTCTTTTGGGCGGTGTGAGAATCCAGATATTCTCCTGTTTCCTGTTCAGTCTTATAACTCTTATAAGAAAGAACGGGTCCAACGTTCCCCTGCTCAGTATAATAAGCGGGTCCAGTCAATACATCCATATTATTATCTTGATTATGGCTTGACATGGTCGCTACCTGGAGAGAGAGAGAGGAAAACACTTTAGCGTATGCTCTTGCAAGATTAGATTGGTTATTATCTTATCTAATCAGGATGTCTCCCACTGTTTTTATCAAATCTTCCTTCAAAGCCTAAAAGATAAGATTACCCGGGATTAATTACACCCTACAATTTCGTCAATCTTTCAGCCAGATCAGTGTCGGTACTTGAGGGAGGTTCCCCGTGCTTTCGCACAGACCTAATTAAAGTAAACCTCGTTTTCCCAGAGGCGTAACCTCGTTAACACTTTTCTAGACACCTACTTGATCAGCTAATTGTCTTGTGTAAAACTTTCCCAGGAGTAACAATTACTCGCAGTGGGTAACGGGATCCAACTATCTCATAGGAGGTATGCAATCTCATTGCAAATTTCAACACTTGAAATTCCTGATAATGCATTTGCCCCTAGCAACTTATGACCTTAACATAGTCAACAAATCATAATTGTTAGCTAAGTTCAACCCGTCATTTCCCGATTGAATTAAACCCACCTGCATGACCCTTAACATAGTCAACAAAGTCGTACAACTACCCTAATCCAATCACATCTCATGTTTTAGCAGATAAGTACTAATTAGCTACCGCACACTACGCCTTAACATAGTCAAAAAACATAGCACGCATACTAACTAGTCTTTATCTGAAATGACGGAGGGCTACGCAGGTTTTTCAGAACACCTTGAGCGTAATGAACTTGATATCGTCGTAGAATCATTTGATTTTGAAAAGGAGTGTTTTTGAGGCTTCTAGTTTTGCTAAAGAGGTCACTCCCGGTGAAGGGATCTCGGCTCTTTCCCCATCGAATAAGGTGCAGGGTATATCATATATACCGCTGTGCAAAGCAAAAACTAAATAAGCTGTCAAAAACTAAACCGCGAGTTTGTAGCATCTACCAGTTTCGCTAAAGAGGTCACTCCCGGTGAAGGGATCTCGGTTCTTTCCTTATCGAATAAGGTGCAGGATATATCATATATACCGCTATACAAAGCAAAACTGTAGCTACCCTTTTTATAAAGTTTTGATTCTACAATATCTTTTAGGTTTCTTTTCTTTTTATTAATCTCATTAATAAAGTCCCATCATTTAAGTCACCTAAACATCACAGATAAATACGACGTACACTTATGCCATCCGCATTCGCCTCGATGTCCCTGTTAGTTATATGTATGCCCTACAGGCCATTGCTATACATAGGATGCATATTGTAGTGGATGCTTGGACATATATAGGGAGGACATTCTTGCTCTATATGAAAGTATGCTATCTGGATGCTCTTTACCTTAACGTGTACACGGATAGTCTCTCTGTTACATGTTGGTAAAGCCGTCAGGATGTGTACTTGACTACCTGGACTATGATGCGGATCATACTAGTGGGGACAGGGTAGTCCATAAGTACATCCTTCAAGGTCTTTAGTCGTGGGTGTATCGAGACGGGGCATCGATGTACCAGAGTAGACTGGCGTATACCTTCTCGACCCATACAGATGGGCGATGGATGATCCCATATCCATTAGTGTTTGACATCAGAGATGATATATGGGTGCTCAGTAGAGACTGGGTAAACTGGACGGACTCGCCGAGAACTCCCAGATGGTATTATACCTTACGTCAGATGGCAGCTCTCTGGTGACACTGGTACAGGTTAGTCTGTAGACCCAAGATCGTCATAGAGACTTATGTGATTCCCACTGTGCTTTGATTTCCACCTTACTACGTCCAAGAGGGCGTGCAAAACGGTGGTTTTTGGGTACAGTCCCGATTTACATGGAGGCAATGAGCGATAGGAGGGGATTCGTCTCTCCCGGTATAGGGAGTTGATGTTGTGCTGTGTTCGATTGGCTATAACCAGAAATCCCTGGCCAGGGTTGCTGAGATTTACTGGTAAGTGTTACCAGTAGTTTCTCGAAGTGTTATAGACCTCATATCGATACGACTTATCGAGCTACTGGGGTCTGACGTTTACCACCCCTAGGCGAGATATGCGACATATCAGACGATCAGACCGGACTGTACGGTAAGTGTTACTGGTTGGATTCATAGGAGGGTGAGCGGGCTTGCTCGTTGATCTTCTGATCGCTCAATACCCGGGTGGCCGTTATGTTTAGCAGACCGCTTGCGGCTTGTGGGTGTTTGATATGATCATCACCTACTGCCGGCGTATTGACGAGTCTTTAGAGTCCTACACAGAGGTTTCCTGGCTCAAGCGAAACAAAATAGGATCGCATATGAGATATGTGCTGGACCGAGAATAATACCAGTATGTGATACTGAATTCTATTCTCACGATCTGTATCATTGGACGGTTATATGAGATATAGCCAGGTTACCGAATCTTGTGTTGATTCGACACATTGATACACTTGATATTAGTCGGTTATATGCAGTGTGACCGGATCATTAAATGAAGTGTTGATTTAATGATTTAATGTATAATTATATATTTGATAGATTACTTTACATTAACTAGTATTTGTTCACTTAAGATTGAATTTCTCACTCGATTGTTCACATTGTATATATGATTTATATTTGTGCACTAGTTTGTATCATGTTTGATGATACATGCAAACTTGGGTGTGTATGCTTTAAACCATAGTTTTGGTTAATGGTTAAGGTTTTATTTATTTATTTAATTTGGCAAAAACCAAAATGGTGGCTTTATTTGTTTTCTTGCATGAAGCTTCATGATGTTTCTTTTAAGCATCTTTGAAAAATCAAACCATTTTGTTTTATGCCTTACCCTAACCATTAACCTAAACCCTAGTTTATTCTCTACACAAGTTAACTCACCCATGGCTGCTAAATGATAGACTTCACTTGATTTTTATTTCCATTATTCATTATTCATTCTTTTCTTTCTTCTTCATCTTCTTCATGAAGTGAAGAAAGTTTGCTAGAAAATTTCAAGTGTTGAAATCAAGTGAGAAATCCAAATCCAAAGTGAACCAACTTCCTATTTCTTCATCCTTTACCACTTGCCATGTTGTATAGGGTGTTTTCTTCACAAGGTTCATGACCAAGTGAAGATGGAGCTTGAGTTAGAGTCGCCTCGACGTAGATCATCTTCGGCATCGAAGTCAACGACCTAACCCGATTATTCCTACGACGAAACCATCGCTAGAGTCCGGGATTCCGATGATCGCAGCGGAGGGACGTCAACACGGAGCTAAAGAAGTGGTGGAGCGGATCTACAAAGGTTGTAGTCCCTTTCACTTAGCAATAAAGTTGTTTACTTTCATGTTTTTCGCCTTACCTCTAGTTATCGATCTAGCATTAGGATTTCTCAGCACATGTAAAATTTGATTTTGGCATGGTTGATCAGTTGTGGAACCTCTTAATTGTGCCTAGGAACCCTACAGTGGTATCAGAGCCAAACTAGAGCTTTAGGCGATGTGTAAACGATGTTAGAAACCCGATCGAACCCCGAAACCCTAAATTTCACCCCTTTCTGTACATTTTCTGAAACTGTGCATTTTCCTAATTAAAAATATCCAAAAAATACAGTAGGTAATTATAGGAGGTACTGTGGAGCACGTGCTCCTAAGTCGGCTAATGAGCCGCGGAACCGCGGCACCACCCTGGCTTTCGCGGCGGTTCCGCGGCCATAAATGTGACTCTTGTCACGTGCTCTGCACAGTAATATCCAACTAAATTTCCTGTGTTTTCTGGGAATTTTTAAATTACACTCAAGAGTTGAGTTATCCGGGGTGTATTGGGGACTCGATGATTCGATTGGATTGTTTAATTTTGTCTATGTGTTTTTTCGGATAATTTTAGAAAATGTTGAAATGTTCGACCGGATATAAATACCCACTTTTTCACCTGTCGGGAAATTTCCAAGTGTTGGATCTTTCCGTAGTTTAAGAACGTTCGAAATAGTGCAACTAACGCGATGGACCCTCTAGAAGAAAACAAACCTTAACTCGATTATGTGACCGTCTTGAACTGCCCTTTGAACCTTAGGGTTTCGGGCAGTACGGCGTGCCACATGTGAGGCGTTGGCTTGACCCTTCTACGGCTGGTCCGTTGCTACTGTGGCATGAAGTGAATGTTTTTTTAAACTTATTTCTTGTGTTGAGCTGTTTCGGGAAAACTTCGGTGTTTGATTGTTCGATCGGAAAGTTTAACATTTTCTATTTATCTGGAATGTGATACAATATTTGGAATCCACAAATAGTTATGAGATAACTGATTTGAATATTATAAACATAGCACTTTAGTCTTAAATTGATCGGTTGCCACGGAATTTTGATGTGATCAAAAGTCCGTCGCAATCACGTAGCGTACGCGGGTACTCGTCGGGTAAACTTAATAGACAGCCACGCCCCATAGCCCCGACCAAGTGACTATAGGAGAACCCCATAGCCAAAAGCATCCGTTTGGGTGCTCGCGGCAGTGGTGTTCCGCCTTAGTGCACTTCGTCGACGGCATCGGGGGTGCGGCTATCTACTAAAGTTTGCGTCGAGCATTCGATCAGTATGTCGGGAATCTTGTTGAATTGCCCGACTTGATATTGAAAAGAGTTTTCGATAATGAGACTAAAATGCGGAGTTTATAATTGTTTGGCATGCGATATCTAAGGAATTCATTTGATTAGGCATGCGATGTCTAAGGAGGTTGCGGATTCCAACTGTTGTAGTTTTACACTTTCTTTTCTGTGACCGTAAGTGTAGTATGTGATATCGCCGGTTTCATTGCTATATGTCAACGACAATTGGGATGGGCATATTTACTTACGTTGATGACATGTGATGTTATGTGTTGCTGGATATGTTATATTGGATCATCGTGTTTGAATAGCCGGGTTTTTTTTATGTGAGATGAGTGCTTTTCATTTTCATTCATGTAAAAACTTGTATGTAATATTCTTTTATTGGGGCACTTCCAGGTTGCGGAAGATGTCACCTTTTGAATATTGTTTTCTTTTCCGCACTAGGATAGACCCAAGGAGGAGGGCATAAGTAACCGGTTTCTGGAGTCCAGTGGGAGATCAACTCGAGGAGTCGAGTCCGGGTCTCCTAACTCTAGAATTGGTAGGGTTGCTTGCCGCTCTCGTAGGGGTCTAGGGGTGTGGTTTTGGCTATTCAACGCGACCGTGGAATCCGTATTTTATACTAGCTCGTATTGAAAACACGGACGTCCTAGTATATCCAATGTTTCATATGATTCTTCTGCTGCGATATCAGTGATGTGATCATTTGATATGTTGTGATAGATACTATATATAGTATATATGATATATTATATAGACGCTACTTATGTTTTACACCCGCGCTAGCCCTGTCCCGCTCTGCCGTTAGTTACCCAACCTAACGGTCCACGAGGGGACATCGAGGCGAATGCGGATGGCATAAGTGTACGTCGTATTTATCTATGATGTTTAGGTACTTAAATGATGGGACCTTCATTAATATGATTAATGAAAGAAAAGAAATCTAAAAGATGTTGTGGAATCAAATTTTCCAAAACAGGTAGCTACAGTTCTTGCTTTGCATCGCGGTGTTCCTTGTAGAACATCCTGCACCTTATTCGATGAGGAAAGGGCCGAGATCCCTTCACCGGGAGTGACCTCTTTAGCAATAACTGGCAGATGCTACACACTCGGTTTATCTTTTGATTGCTTCTATAGTTTCTGCTTTGCATAGTGGTATATATGATATACCCTGCACCTTATTCGATGAGGAAAGGGCCGACGATCCCTTCACCGGGAGTGACCCCTTTAGCAAAACTAGAAAAGCCTAAAAAACACTCCATTTAAAATCACTCGATTCTACAACGATATCAAGTTCATTACGGAAAGGGTTTTCTTAAAAACCTGCCGTAGCCCTCCTTCATTTCAGATAAGTACTAGTTAGTATTCGTGCTACGTTTGTTGACTATGTTAAGGCGTAGTGTGCGGTAGTTGATTAGTGCTTATCTGTATAAGCATATGATGCGATTGGATTAGGGTAGTCGTGCTACTTTGTTGACTATGTTAAGGGTCGTGCGGGTGGGTTTAATTCAATCGGGAAATGACGGGTTGAACTTGACTAGCACTTATGATTTGTTGACTATGTTAAGGTCATATAGCTGCTAGGGGCAAAATATTATCGGGAATTTCAAGTGTTGAAATTTGCAATGAGATTGCATACCTTCTATGAGATAGTTGGATTCCGATACCCGCTGCGAGTAAGAGTTACTCCTGGGTGAGTTTTACACATTACAATTAGCCTGGCTGAAAGATTGGCGAACTTGTAGCGTGTAATTAATCCTGGCTAGTCTTTACTTTTAGGGTTTGAAGGAAGATTTGATAAAAACAGTGGGAGCCATCCTGATTAGATAAAAATAATAACCAATCTATTCTTGCAAGAGCGCACGCAGAATGTTTTCTTCTCTCTCTCTCCAGCTAGCGACCATATCACGCCGTAATCAAGATAATAATACGGATGTATTGACCGAACCCGCTTGTTATACTGAGCTGGGGAACGTTGGTCCCGCTCCAACTTATAATTGTTATAAGACAGAGTAAGAAATTGGGGAATACCAGATTTCCAGTGCCGCCCAAACGAAGAAAGTGCATTCTGATGCATCATCTTCGGGTGTGTTCATTACAGAGGACTGTTTCTCAGTATCCTTTACATCCTGGGTATCTGATACCTGATCAGGATCCCGCATATGTAATCTGTTACATGGGCTACAGATAGGTAGAGAACTGAGGACATTGCAGCCAAGTCGGTTGGTCACTGTCACCCTGTATTACTAGAATACATTGATTCTGAATGAATTTTATTAGATACCGAACCTGATATACAACATCATATCAGTCACATTATTAGTAAAGAAAGGATATAATTTTGTATTGTTGGATAATGTTTTCAACATTTCCTATATCAAAAGTTGATCGGTTCAGGCACGTTATCTAAAAGCATTGATGTTCTAAATCAAACTATAGTTCTTAGTATGCAGAACACACACAAGAGGAAGAGTTCAGAAATGAACGAATCATTCTTGAGGCATTGTAGACTAGGTCATATCAATGTGACCCGACTAGCTTAAGTTACATTTAGATGCATATTTAAATTAGTTTGAATTTACATCTTATGAAACTTGCCGGTCATGTCACAAAGATAAAATGACCACAGCTCTGTTTATTGGAAACAGAGAAAGAGTTGGTGAACTTTTGGGATTGATACATGTTGATGTATGAAGGTCCCCTGTCTACACATGCCAAGAACGGTTCTTTGTACATTATTATATTCTCTGATGATCTCTCAAGATTCAGACATATGTTCCTGTTGAAACATATGTCCGAACCTTTTGAGATATTCACAGAATATAAGTTAGAAGTAGAGAACCAAAAACCGGGTAGAAGTATTATGTTCTATGATGAGATCAGGGAAGAGAATACTTGTGCATAGAATTCCTGGACTATCCTAAAGGAGAATGAGATTCTCTCTCAGCATTACTCCTCCGTATACACCATAGCACGATGGTATATCGGGGTGGAGCAATAGCACCCTATGTGATATGGTGTGCTCTATGATGAGTACTACTATGTTTCCTTTTTCCTTTTGGGAGTTATGCACTTGAGAAGTTGCATACCCATTGAATAAGGTTCAAATCAAATCAGTTGCCTACCACTTCATATGTGATAAGGGAAGGGAAGAGCCCATTTCTTAAGTTAGTTAAGATTTGGGGTTGTCCGGCCTATGTCTAAAAGCAAAATCCGGACAAGCTCGAGGCAAGGTCTGTTATGTAGAACTAGAAAGGTTCCAACTATATAAACTACAGCAGATGATTTGGTAGAACCAAAGGATTCAGTACATTCCAACGAACCTCAGCCTCTCCGCCGATCTAGTAGAGCTCCTCACCCACCTGCGAGATACTTCGGTTTCTCTATGACAGTGGGAGCGAGGATTGCATCATGAGATGATGACCCAACTAGTTTCGAGCTGGCCATCAGGAGTGAGACTCTGTAGGAATGGCTGATGCTTATCGATCTGAGATGGCATCCTTATACACCAACAAAGTATGGACTTCGGTTGCTTTATCTGAAGGGTTAAATCCCCATCAGAAGAAAGTATATCTTGAGAAGATTACTTGGTGTACATGGAAAAGTTGAGACTTTCAAAGCTAGACTTGTTAAAGGTTTGCATCATAGACCAGTTGTGGCTAATGATGAAACCTTTTCTGGGGTCTATACTTAAGTCCATCTAGATCCTACTTGCCACGGCAACATACCATGACTACGATATCTGGCGGTTGGGTGTCATGACTGCTTTTCTAAATGATATTTTAGGAAAGAGCGTCTATAAGTATACAGCCAGAAAGCTTCGTAGACAGTGAGAGCAGCGGAAACGTGTGCAAGATGTTTTATGTGATAAAGCAGGCATCGCGGAGTTGGAACGTCTGTTTTGATGAGTTAGTCAAAGAGTTTGACTTCATCAAAATGGTAGATGAACCTTGTATATACAAAAAGGTAGTAGAGAGTATGGTGGTGATCCTCGTAGAGTACGTGGATGACATACTCCTGATAGGGAAGGAGTTTCCTATCCTACACTCAGTCAATCTCCGATTATCACAAGGATTCTCCATACAGGATCAAAATGATACCTCCTAAATCCTGGGATTTGGATCTATGAGATAGATCTAATTGGATGTTAGGATACTCACTGATTGTAGTGAGATGGTGTCAATCGATCCTCGGGAGAATCACTGGAAAGGTTCCAAAGTGATACAGGCGACTGAATGTCAGTCACAGGCATTGTCTTTACCCTCAGTAAAGGGACGGTATGTTGGAAGAGTTCCAAGCTAGATACCTTGGCATACTAGACGATAAAGGCTGGATACATTGCTACTTAAGATGCTACCAAAGAGGAAGTCTGGGTGTATATTAGTTCATGAGATGAACTTCGTTCCAACCACTGTGAGACAATGGAGTTGTGGCTTATGCTTAGGAACGCCCGTCCCATCAGTGATCCAGACATATTCTGAGGCAGTGTCACCTGATCATGGAGATGGTTGATCTCCAAGGGATCGAGGTCAGGAGAGTTGACTCAGAGGACAACACGGCGGATCCACTCACAAAGGCCTTTTCTCAGAGAGAGACTTTTATGCCATGGTTGAGTATGAGATACTACAACCACTGCTATCAGATGGCCCTAGTGCAAGTGGGAGATTGTTAGTTATATGTATGCCCTAGAGGCCATTGCTATAAATAGGATGTATATTGTAGTGGATGCTTGGACATATATGGGGAGGACTTTCTTGCTCGACATGATAGTATGCTATCTGGTTGCTCTTTACCTTAACGCGTACACTGATTGTCTCTCTGTTACATGTTGGTAAAGCCCTTAGGCTGTGTACTTGACTACCTGGACAATGATGCGGATCATACTAGTGGGGACATGGTAGTCCATAAGTACATCCTTCAAGGTCCCTAGTGGTGGGTGTATCGAGACGGGGCATCGATATACCAGAGTAGACTAGCGTATACCTTCTTGACCCATACAGATGGGCGATGGATGATCCCATATCCATTGGTGTTTGACATCAGAGATGATATACGGGTACTCAGTGGAGACTGGGTACACCGGACGGACTCACCGAGAACTCCCAGATGGTATTATACCTTACGTCAGATGGCAGTTCTCTGGTGACACTGGTACATGTTAGTTTGTAGAACCGAGATCGTTATAGAGTCTTGTGTGATTCCTACTGTGCTTTGATTTCCACCTTACCACGTCCAAGAGGGCGTGCAAAACGGTGGTTTTTGGGTACAGTCCCGATTCACATGGAGGCAATGAGCGATAGGAGGGGATTCGTCTCTCCCGGTATAGGGAGTTAATGTTGTGCTGTGTTCGATTGGCTATAACCGGAAATCCCTGGCCAGGGTTGCTGAGATTTAATGGTAAGTGTTACCAGTAGTTTCTCGAACTGTTATAGACCTTATATCGACACGACTTATCGAGCTACTTGGGTCTGACGTTTACCACCCCTAGGCGAGATATGCGACATATCAGACGATCAGACCGGACTGTACGGTAAGTGTTACTGGTTAGATTCACAGGAGTGTGAGCGGGCTTGCTCGTTGATCTTCTGATCGCTCAATACCCGGGTGGCCGTTACGTTTAGCAGACCGCTTGCGGCTTGTGGGTGTTTGATATGATCATCACCTACTGTCGGCGTATTGACGAGTCTTTAGAGTCCTACACAGAGGTTTCCTGGCTCAAGCGAAACGAAATAGGAGCGCATGTGAGATATGTGCGGGACCGAGAATAATACCAGTATGTGATACTGAGTTCTATTCTCGCGATCTGTATCATTAGACGGTTATATGAGATATAGCCGGGTTACCGAATCAAGTATTGATTCGATACATTGATACACTTGATATTAGTAGGTTATATGCAGTGTGACCGGATAATTAAATCAAGTGTTGATTTAATGATTTAATATATAATTATATATTTGATATATTACTTTACATTAACTAGTATTTGTTCACTTAAGATTGATTTTCTCACTTGATTGTGCACATTGTATATATGATATATGTTTGTGCACTAGTTTGTATCATGTTTGATGATACATGCAAACTAGGGTGTGTATGCTTTAAACCATAGTTTAGGTTAATGGTTAAGGTTTTATTTATTTATTTATTTAATTTGGTAAAAACCAAAATGGTGGCTTTATTTGTTTTTTTGCTTGAAGCTTCATGAAGTTTCTATTAAGCATCTTTGAAAAATCAAACCATTTTGTTTTATGCCTTAACCTAACCATTAACCTAAACCCTAGTTTATTCTCTACATTAGTTAACTCACCCATGGTTGCTAAATGATACACTTCACTTGATTTTTATTTCCATTATTCATTATTCATTCTTTTCTTTCTTTTTCATCTTCTTCATGAAGTGAAGAAAGTTTGCTAGAAAATTTCAAGTGTTGAAATCAAGTGAGAAATCCAAATCCAAAGTGAACCCACTTCCTATTTCTTCATCCTCTACCACTTGCTATGTTGTATAGGGTGTTTCCTTCATAAGGTTCATGACGAAGTGAAGATGGAGCTTGAGTTAGAGTCGCCTCGACGTAGATCATCTTCGGCATCGAAGTCAACGACCTAGCCCGATTATTTCTCCGACAAAACCATCACTAGAGTCCGGGATTCCGATGATCGCAGCGGAGGGACGTCAACACGGAGCTAAAGAAGTGGTTGAGCGGATCTACAAAGGTTGTAGTCCCTTTCACTTAGCAATAAAGTTGTTTACTTGCATGTTTTTCGCCTTACCTCTAGTTATCGATCTAGCATTAGGGTTTCTCGGTACATGTAAAATTTGATTTTGGCATGGTTGATCAGTTGTGGAACCTCTTGAGTGTGCCTAGGAACCCTACAGTCCCCTCGTGCACCGTTAGGTTAGGTAACTAACGGCAGAGCGGGGCAGGGCTAGCGCGGGTGTAAAACATAAGTAACGTCTATATAATATATCATATATACTATATATAGTATTTATCACAACACATCAAATGATCACATCACAGATATCGCAGCAAAAGAAACATATGAAACATTGGATATACTAGGACGTCCGTCTTTTATTTTGAGCCTGTATAAAACACAGATTCTACGGTCGCGATGAATAGCCAAACCCACATCCCTAGACCCCTACGAGAGCGGCAAGTAACACTGCCAATTCTAGGGTTAGGAGACCCGGTCTCGACTCCTCGAGATGGCCTCCCACTGGACTCTAGAACCCGATTACTTATGCTCTCCTCCTTGGGTCTATCCTAGTGCGGAAAAGTAAATAATATACAAATGGTGACATCAACCTCATCCCGGAAGTGCCCCAATAAAAGAATATTACATACAAATGAATTTTACATAAATGAAAATGAAAACCCTCATCTCACATAAAACCCCCGGCTATTCAGAACACGACGATCTAATATAACATATCCAGCAACACATAACATCACATGTCATCAACATAAGTAAATATGCGCATCCCAATTGTCGTTGACATATAGCAACGAAACCGGCGATATCACATATTACACTTTCAGTCGCAGAAAAGAAAGTGTAAAACTACAACATTTGGAATCCACAATCTCTTTAGACATCGTAAATCCGAAATATCACATACTTCGCATTTCATGCCTAACTATATGAATTCCGCATATTGTATCACATTCCAGATAAATAGACAGTATTAAACTTTCCGATCGAATAATCAAATACCCAAGATTTCCTTAATAGCTCAACACTTGAGCGGAGTTCTAAAAATTCCACAAAACGTCACAGTAGCAACCGTCCAGCCGTAGAAGGGTCAAGCCAACGCTTCACATGTGGCACGCCGTACTGCCCAAACCCAAAGGTTCAAAAGGCAGTTCAAGACGGTCACATAATCGAGTTAAGGTTTGTTGTCTTCTAGAGGGTCCATCGCGTTACTTGCATGTTTTTCCGAAAGATTTAAACCCGATAAAAAGTTCAACGCTTGAAAGTTTTTCGTGCCGGGAAAAAGTGAGTTAATGATATCCGCTCGAACTTTTTAAAAGTTTCTAAATATCCGGAAATAATAAAGAAATTAAACTATCCGATCGAATCAACGAATTCAAAATAATCCCCAGAACACTCAACACTTGAGATAGATTAAAAATACCCAGAAGCAACAACAAGCACCTACGGATATTACCCTGAAGACACGTGTCCTAATGCCAAAGATCGGCCGCGGAACTGCCGCGAGAAGTAGGTTCCCGCCGCGGTTCCGCTGCGATTTCATGGAATTGTGGGCTCGTATTTCATGGTAATTCTTAAAATTCCCTGCTGATTTTTTTAGTATTTTCAATGCAGAAAAAATCACATTTTTACAAAATTTCCAGAGAGGTGTTCTATTTCGTCATATCGGGTTCGATCGGAGTTTTAACTTCGTATACACGTCGCCTCATGCTCTAGCTAGGCTCTGATACCACTGTAGGGTTCCTAGGTACTCTTGTGAGGGTTCATAAGGCATCAACCATGCCCGAATAAAAAATTAGACGTGTCGAACAACCCAAAACCGGGATCTTTGCTAGATTATTAGGGTTTAACATGCAAGTAAAGATCTTTACTACTAAGTGTGAGGGATTACAACCTTTGCAGTCCGCTCCTTTGCTTCATAAGCTCCGAGTAGAAATCCCTTCGCCGTGATCCACGATCTCCCGGACTCAAGAGAGGCTCCACGACTCGAACGATCCATGCTAGCTTGTAGTATTCCTTTTCTCCGATGATCTACGTCGAAGTTGCAATAACTCAAGCTCTCTCACTCTAATGAGGTGAACACCCTAATTTAATGGGCTAGATTAGATGAGGATGATGTAGTAGTATTTATGCTATCTTTTTATATCAATTTCTCACAAGAAATCATCACAAAATGAATAACTAGTAAGCTTTCTCAAAGCTCAGGAGAGAAGAAGATGATGGAAAAAGAGTTAATCCTCTTGTGATGAATACTAGAAATAATTATATGATTGATCATGGAACCATGGTCAAGGATGACAAGGATAACCTTTGTAGAGAATAAACTAGGGCTAGGGTTTGGTTAGGTTAAAGAATGAGTCATAAGATAATATCAACCATAATATCTTACACTTGACAAAAGGAAAGCTTCTAGATGGTGCAAGAAGGAGCTAACCCTAATAAAACCCTAACCTTGCTTAATATCTACTAAACATGTTCCATTATTAATCATATCATGTTGCACTAATATATATCACATATATATTATATATTTGCAACAAAAGAAAATAATACAATTAACATATATCGCATATATATCAATGTATTACCCTGTGAGAAAATGAAATAGTAAAGTGAGCCAATATTAGATAATGTAATACAATATATCATATATATTAAATCATCGAATCAACACTTGATTCGACAATCCGACTATATCGAATATAACCGACTAATATATCATGTACCGTTTCATCGAATCAACACTTGATACGATGACCCGGTTCATATCTAAATATCGCGAGAATATAATACGGTATCTCTGATCGCATTATCCTTGGTCTTGTACATATCACATATGTGCTTCTACTCCATTTTGCCTGAGCCAAGAAAGCTCTGTGTTGGACTCTAAAGAATCGTCAATACTCCGGTAGCAGGTGATGATCATATCAAACACCCACAAGCTACAAGCGGTCAGCTAAACGTAACAGCCACCCAGGTATTGAGCGATCAGAAGATCTACAAGCTAGCCTGTACGTTCTCTTGTGAATCCAATCAGTAACACTCCCGTACAGTCCGGTATGTTCGTCTGATATGTCGCATATCAAGTCTAGGGGTGGTATACGTCAGACCCAGTAACCGATAAGTCGTGTCGATGTGCGGCTCATAACGGGTCGAGAAACTACCGGTAACACTTACCAGTAAATCTCTATATCATCCATGGCCAGGGACTTCCAGTTATAGCCAATCGAACACAGCACAACATCAACTCCCTATACCGGGAGAGACGAATCCCATCCTATCGCTCATTGCCTCCATGTGATTCGGGACTGTACCCAAAAGCTACCGTTTTGCACGCCCTCTTGGACGTGGTAAGGTGGAAATCAAAGCACAGTGGGAATCATACAAGACTCTATGACGATCTCGGGTCTACAGACTACCCTGTACCAGTGTCATCGGAGAACCGCCATCTGACGTGTGGTATATCACCATCTGGGGTTCTCGGGGAGTCCGTCCAGTGTACCAAGTCTCCACTGAGCACCCGTACATCATCTCTGATGTCAAACACCGATGGATATGGGATCATCCATCGCCCATCATATGGGTCAAGATGCGTATACGCTAGTCTACTCTGGTGTATCGATGCCCTATCTCGATATACCCTCGACTAGGAACAGTTATAGGATGTACTCGTCGACTACCATGGCCCCACTAGTATAATCTCATCATAGTCTCAGTAGTCGAGTACAGATCCTAAGTGCTTTATCAACATGTGAGAGAAAAACAGTAAACCAATACAAGTCAACATGTTAAGATAAAGTGAAACCAAATAGCATACTATCATGTCGAGCAAGAAAGTCCTCTCTATATATATCCAAGCATCCATTAAAATGTACATCATATGTACAACAATGGCCTCTATGGCATATACATAAATAACAAAGCTATCATATATATATAGTATATATAGCATACTAAACATCGAACTGCGGGGGTGCTATACGCCATCCAACGGACTTCCCCTGTAGATATAATCTACTCACCTTGCTTCTTGTGTGCTGATGCCGATGTCGACATCTTCGTCTTCAATGTCTCTACATCCCATGGGGTACCTACACATATAGTCCAATCGCAATGCGTATTAAAATCCAATCGGAAAAACCCAAAACGGTACATGCTACGCTCATAGGTAAAAACCTATAGCCTCGCATGCAAACACGACCAATAACCCTAGTCGTTGACGTTCAAATGCCACACGACGGAAAAAAATTATCAAATACCCAAATCCATGCTAAAACAAGTCGTAAAAAAATGCGCCAACAGAAGAAAATGATCCCAAAATTTACCCTAGGTCAAATCAGCTAATTTTGCATATGCCAGGGGTCTAATTTACTGGAGATGAAGCCCTGGAACAAAAATGAGTCCATTCCATACTGCTCTGGCTGCAAATTGTAGGGTTCTCTTCGAAGGCAGGAAGGTTTCGGGAGGCATCGTTCATGCCATTTTAAAAAAATTTCCGTTAAAGGTAACTCTAAACTAGAATCGTTAGCTAGGATATAATACGGAAACATAGTAAACCATTTACTATCTAAGTGAATACGAAATACAACCTTTGTAGATCGGTCCTTCACTTCAAAAGCTCCTTATTGTAGTCCCTTCGCTGCGATCATGGTCCTCCCGGGCTCTTGCATGGCTTCACGGGGCAAAAGGAGCGTTCTTGCTTGAAGTCTTCGAGGCCGAAGATGATCTACGTCGAGGGAATACGAACTCAAGCTTCTTCTTCACTAACTAGAGAATTAGTGAAGCAAATACCCTAAACTAAAGTGCTAGTCTAGTAGAGGATGAGGAAATAGGAAGTGGGTACACCTCAGAATTATTTATCTCACTTTACTTTCTCACTTAATCAAAACGGAGAGAACTCTTGATCTTATGGAAGAAGATGAACAAATAATGAGATGAGGATAATGATCAAGTGAGAGAGCTTACCATGGTGAGTGAGTATCATATACTAACACTTGTAGAGCCATAACTATGGCTAAGTGTGATGGTTTGGTTACTAAATATCTAAGGTAAAAACAAAGTGAGTGGATTTTGTCAAAGCAAACCCTAGCTTCTACAAGCTTCATGCTTGTGACAAAACCTCCACTTATTTTGTAATTACCTTAAATAATAAAACCTAATATCATAATTAGAATGGTGTATGTCTTACACACTCATGAAAGATGTATCAACAACCATGATACAATAAACAAATCACAAATTAATATATATCACATATATATTAAGTTGTGCACAAGTGTGAAAAACAAATGCTTAAGTGAACCAAAGTTAGTTAATGTTGATTAGTATATCACATATACAGTTATACACTAAATTATTAAATCAACTCTTGACTTAATAATCCGGCTATATCATATATAACCGACTAACATCCAATGTATCGACTTATCGAATCAACAGTAGATTCGACAACCCAGCAATATCACATATAACCGAGCGATACTGGAATCGTGAGAATAGAATGCGGTATCTCATACACGCATTATTCTCAGTCCAGCATATATCACATATGTGCTCATATTTCGTTTTGCCTCAGCCAGTAAAACCTCTATGTAGGTCTCTAAAGACTCGTCAATACGCCGGCAGTAGGTGATGATCACATCAAGCACGCACAAGCCGTCAGCGGTACTAGCTGTACGTAACGGCTACCCGGGTATTGAGCGATCAGAAGATCAGCAAGCAAGTCCGCTCCAACTCCTATAAAAGCCTGACGATAACACTTGCCGTACAGTCCGGTCTCCTCGTCTGATATGTCACATATCAAGTCTAGGGGTGGTAAATGTCAGACCCCAATAACAGATAAGTCATGCCGATATGAGGCTCATAACTGGTCGAGAAACTACTGGTAACACTTATCAGTAAATCTCTAAAACAGCCCTGGCCAGGAACTTCCCTGTTATGGCCAATCGAGCACAGCGCAACATCAACTCCCAACACTGGGAGAGACGAAACCCCTCCTGTCGCTCATTGCCTCCATGTGACTCGGGACTGTACCCAAAAACCACTGTTTTGCACGCCCTCTTGGACGTGGTAAGGTGGAAATCAAAGCACAGTGGGAATCACACAAGACTCTATGACGATCTCGGGTCTATAGACTAACCAGTACAAGTGTCACCTGAGAACTGACATCTGACGTAAGGTATAATACCAATCTGGGAGTTCTCGACGAGTCCGTCCAGTGTACCCAGTCTCTACTGAGCACCCGTATACTATCTCTGATGTCAAACACCAATGGATATGGGATCATCCATCGCCCATCTCATGGGTCGAGAAGCGATACGCTAGTCTACTCTGGTATATCGATGCTCCGTCTCGATACACCTATGACTAGGGACATTAAAGGATGAACTTATGGACTACCATGGCCCCACTAGTATGATCCACATCATAGTCGTGGTAGTCAAGTACACAACCTAAGAGCTTGTATATGTTAGTTATATGTATGCCCTAGAGGCCATTACTGTACATATGATGTATATTGTAGTGGATGCTAGGACGTATATAGGGAGGACTTTCTTGCTCGACATGATAGTATGCTATCTGGTTGCTCTTTACCTTAACGTGTACACTGATTGTCTCTCTGTTACATGTTGGTAAAGCCCTTAGGATGTGTACTTGACTACCTGGACTATGATGCGGATCATACTAGTGGGGACATGGTAGTCCATAAGTACATCCTTCCGAGTCCCTAGTCGTGGGTGTATCGAGACGGGGCATCGATATACCAGAGTAGACTAGCGTATACCTTCTCGACCCATACAAATAGGCGATGGATGATCCCATATCCATTGGTGTTTGACATCAGAGATGATATACGGGTGCTCAGTGGAGACTGGGTACACTGGACGGACTCGCCGAGAACTCCCAGATGGTATTATACCTTACGTCAGATGGCAGTTCTCTGGTGACACTGGTACAGAGTAGTCTGTTGACCCGAGATCGTCATAGAGACTTGTGTGGTTCCCACTGTGCTTTGATTTCCACCTTACCACGTCCAAGAGGGCGTGCAAAACGGTGGTTTTTGGGTACAGTCCCGAGTCACATGGAGGCAATGAGCGATAGGAGGGGATTCGTCTCTCCCGGTATAGGGGGTTGATGTTGCGCTGTGTTCGATTGGCTATAACCGGAAATCCCTGGCCAGGGTTGCTGAGATTTACTGGTAAGTGTTACCAGTAGTTTCTCGAACTGTTATAGACCTCATATCGACACGACTTATCGAGCTATTGGGGTCTGACGTTTACCACCCCTAGGCGAGATATGCGACATATCAGACGATCAGACCGGACTGTACGGTAAGAGTTACTGGTTGGATTCACTGGAGTGTGAGCGGGCTTGCTCGTCGATCTTCTGATCGCTCAATACCCGGATGGCCGTTACGTTTAGCAGACCGCTTGCGGCTTGTGGGTGCTTGATATGATCATCACCTGCTGCCGGCGTATTGACGAGTCTTTAGAGTCCTACACAGAGCTTTCCTGGCTCAAGCGAAACGAAATAGGAGCGCATATGAGATATGTGCGGGACCGAGAATGATACCAGTATGTGATAATGTATTCGATTCTCGCGATTTGTAACATTGATCGGTTATATGTGTTATAGCCGGGTTATCGGATCAAGTGTTGATTCGATAAGTTGTTACTATTAATACTAGTCGGTTATATGCGATATGACCGGATCATTGAATCAAGTGTTGATTTAATGATTTAATGCATAATTATATATTTGATATATTACTTTGCACTAACTAGTATTGGTTCACTTTAAATGGATATTCTCACTTGGTTTGTGCACATTGTATATGTGATATACTTTTGTACACAAGTTCGTATCATGTTTGATGATGCATGCTTACTTGGGTTTGTGTAAAGACTAAACCATGGTTATATGAATGGTTAGGGTTTTGTTTTCTTTTTGATTTATCTTATTTAGTTATTCATTTTGAAAATGATAAGCATAAAGGGAAAATGGTGGCTTAATTTGTTTTCTAGTTGAAGCTTCTTGAACATTTGACCAAAGTGACCATTTTGTCTCATGCTTAACCCTAACCACTCCATTTAACTCTACTCTATTCTCTACACCTAACCAAGGTTAGGATATAATAAGTATTCATTTTATTATTCATTTTGGATAATACTTATGATATTCTTTCTTCTTCTTCTTCATCTTCAACATTGAAGCAAGCTTGCCTCCATCAATGGTAACTTGTGAAAAAGAGTGAGAAATCCAATTCTAAAGTGAACCCACTTCCTATTTCTTCATCCTCTACCTCTTGCCAAGTAGTATAGGGTGTTTCCTTCACAAGTTTTCTTGACTTGGTGAAGTTGGAGCTTGATCTAGTGATGCCTCGATGTAGATCATCTTCGGCACGAAGCCGACGACCTTGCCCGCCCATTTCTCCGATGAAGCCGACGCTAGAGTCCGGGATTGCATTTGGACAGTGGAGAGGACTTCATCACGGAGCCGTGGAGGTGGAGGACCGGATCTACAAAGGTTGTATTTCCGTTCTTCTAGTTTAGTTGTAAACTAGTTGCTTTGTTTCGCCTATTTTTCTAGCCAACGATCCGTATTAGGGTTTCTCCGCACCGTAATTTTTGAAATTGGCTTGGTTGATGCCTTGTGAGACCTCTTAAGAGTGCCTAGGAATCCTACAGTGGTATCAGAGCTACTAGGCATTAGATGTCGACCTATGGGGGGTTCTCACTGTGTGACAGTGTGGCGAAGCATAGGCTCTTACCCCCAGGGTGTCCCGAGACCGAAAGGTGTTCCGGCGGGTTGTAGTCCTCGCGAGGGGGCATGCGTAAAAAGTAGCCGCTGAGGCACCCGTTGGTGCCATGGCAACCCCATTGGATGGGGTTTCTGCCTCACCTACAGTGGTATCAGAGCTTAGCTAGAGCCTTAGGTGACGAGTAGACGAAGTTTGAAACCCGATCGACCCGAAACCCTAACATCAAAGTGCTCTCTGGACTTTTTCTAAAAACTGGGTTTTTTCCAGATTAAAAATTCTTAAAAAATTCAGCAGGAAAAACTATGAATTACAATGCAAAATTTTTTGAGTGATGCTGCTACAGTGCGGCGGAACCGCGGCAGAAGCTTGGCTTCTGCGGCGGTTCCACGGCCAATATATGTTATCACTGTTTAATTTTTGCACAGTAATTCATGTTTTCAGGTGTTGAGTTTTCTGGGAATTTTTAATATTTATTCAAGAGTTGAATTTTCTGGGGTTGTTTTGGGGATTCGATAAATCGATCGGATTATTTAACTTTGTCTATTTGGCTTTCCGGATAATTTTTGAATATGTTAAAAAGTTCGACCGGATATAAATACCCAATTTTTCCCCTGTCGGGAAATTTCCAAGTGTTGGATTTTTCCGTGGTTTAAAGACGTTCTAAGTAGTGCAAGTAACGCGATGGACCCTCTAGAAGACAACAAACCTTAACTCGATTATGTGACCGTCTTGAACTGCCCTTTGAACCTTCGGGTTTGGGGCAGTACGGCGTGCCACATGTGAGGCGTTGGCTTGACCCTTCTACGGCTGGACCGTTGGTACTGAGGCACGAAATGAATGTTTTTAAACTTATTTCATGTGTTGATCTGTATCGGGAATACTTGGGTGTTTGAATGTTCGATCGGAAAGTTTAACATTTTCTAATTATCTGGAATGTGATACAATAATTGGAATTCACAAGAAGTTATGAGATAACTGAATGAATGTTATAATCATAGCAGTTTAGTCTCACTTGATCGGTTGCCACGGAATTTTGATGTGATCAAAAGTCCGTCGCAATCACGTAGTGTACGCGGATACTCGCCGGGTAAACTTAATAGACAACCTCACTCCATAGCCCCGACCAAGTGACTGTAGGAGAACCCCGTCGCCGAAAGCATCCGTTTGGGTGCTCGCGGTAGCGGTGTTCCGCCTTGGTGCACTTCGTCGACGGTATCGGGGGTGCGGCCGTCTACTAAAGTTTACGATGGGTATTCGATCAGGATGTCGGGAATCGTGTTGAATTGCCCGACTTGATATTGAAAAGTGTTTTCGTTTTTGAGACTAAAATGCGGGGTTTATAATTGTTAGGCATGTGATGTCTAAGGAATTCGTTTGATTAGGCATGCGATGTCTATGCAGATTACGGATTCCAACTTTTGTACTTTTACACTTTCTTTTCTGTGACCGTAAGTGTAATATGTGATATCGCCGGTTTCGTTGCTATATGCCAACGACAATTGGGATGCGCATATTTACTTACGTTGATGACATGTGATGTTATGTGTTGTTGGATATGTTATATTGGATCGTCGTGTTTGAATAGCCGGGTTTTTTTTTATGTGAGATGAGTGTTTTTCATTTTCATTCATGTAAAAACTTGTATGTAATATTCTTTTATTGGGGAACTTCCAGGTTGCGGAAGATGTCACCCTTTGTATATTATTTACTTTTCCGCACTAGGATAGACCCAAGGAGGAGGGCACAAGAAATCGGGTTCTGGGGTCCAGTGGGAGACAAACTCGAGGAGTCGAGTCCGGGTCTCCTAACCCTAGAATTGGTAGGGTTACTTGCCGCTCTCGTAGGGGTCTAGGGGTGTGGGTTTGGCTATTCATCACGACCGTGGAATCCGTGTTTTATACTGGCTCGTATTGAAAACACGGACGTCCTAGTATATCCAATATTTCATATGTTTCTTCTGCTGCGATATCTGTGATGTGATCATGTGATGTTCTGTGATAGATACTGTATATAGTATATATGATATATTATATAGACGTTACTTATGTTTTACACCCACGCTAGCCCTGCCCCGCTCTGCCGTTAGTTACCTAACCTAACGGTGCACGAAGGGACATCGAGGCGAATGCGGATGGCATAAGTGTACGTCGTATTTATCTGTGATGTTTAGGTACTTAAATGATTGGACTTCATTAATTTGATTAATGAAATAAAAAGAAACCTAGAGATGTTGTAGAATCGAATTTCAAAATAAAAAAAGGTAGCTACAGTTCTTGCTTTGCACAGAGGTATATATGATATATCCTGCACCTTATTCGATGAGGAAAGGACCGAGATCCCTTCATAGGGAGTGACTCCTTTAGCAATAACTGGCAGATGCTACACACTCGGTTTGTCTTTTGATTGCTTTTAAGTGTTTTTGCTTTGCACAGTGATATATATGATATATCCCGCACCTCATTCGACGAGGAAAGGACCGACGATCCCTTCACCGGGAGTGACTCCTTTAGCAAAACTAGAAAAGCCTCAAAAACACTCCATTTCAAAATTCATTCGATCCTACAACGATATCAAGTTCATTACGCAATAGGTTTTCAGAAAAACCTGTTGTAGACCTCCATCATTTCAGATAAGTCTTGTTTAGTATTCGTGCTGCGTTTGTTGACCTTGTCAAGGCGCAGTGTGCGGTAGCTAACCAGTATTTATCTGCTTATGCATATGATGCAGATTGGGTTAGGGTAGTCGTGCGGCCTTGTTGACCTTGTCAAGGGTCGTGCGGGTGGGTTTTATTCGATCAAGAAATGACGGGTTGAACTTGACTTGCGGTCTATGGTTTGTTGACCTTGTCAAGGTCATAGATCGTTTGGGGCAAAATATTATCGGGAATTTCAAGTGTTGAAATTTGCAATGAGATTGCATACCTTCTATGAGATAGTTGGATCCCGATACCCGCTGCGAGTAAGAGTTACTCCTGGGAAAGTTTTACACATTACAATTAGCCGATCAAGTAGGTGTCTAGAAAGGTGTTAACGAGGTTACGCCTCAAGGAAAACGAGGTTTACATTAATTAGGTTCGTGCGAAAGCACGGGGGACCTCCCTCAAAGTACCGACACTGGCCTGGCTGAAAGATTGGCGAACTTGTAGTTTGTAATTAATCCCGGCTAGTCTTTCCTTTTAGGGTTTGAAGGAAGATTTGATAAAAAGCAGTGGGAGCCATCCTGATTAGATAAAACATAACCAATCTATTCTTGCAAGAGCGCACGCTGAGTGTTTTCTTCTCTCTCTCTCCAGGTAGCGACCATATCACGCCTTAATCAAGATAATAATACGGAATATTGACCGAACCCGCTTGTTATACTGAGCTGGGGAACGTTGGTCCCGCTCCAACTTATAATTGTTATAAGACAGAGCAGGAAATTGGGGAATACCAGATTTCCCGTGCCGCCCAAACGAAGAGAGTGCATGCTGATGCATCATCTTCGGGTGTGTTCGTTACAAAGAACTGTTTCTCAGTATCCTCTGCATCCTGGGTATATGATACCGGATCAGGATCCTAGATATGTAATCTGTTACATAGGGCTACAGAAAGGTAGAGAACTGAGAAAGGGTGATAAGTTTCATGAGGCAGAAAACGGGGCAAGTGTTGCAGCCAAGTCCGTTGGTCACTGTCACTCTGTATTCCAAATACATTGATTCTGAACGAATGTTATTAGATACCGAACCTGATATACAAAATCATATCTATCTCTTTATTAGTAAAGAAATGATAAAATTTTGTATAGATGGATAATGTTTTGAACATTTCCTATATCAAAAGTTGATCGGTTCAGGCACGTTATCTAAAAGCATTGATGTTCTAAATCAAACTACAGTTCTTTAGTATACGGAACACACACAAGAGGAAGAGTTCAGAAATGAACGGATCCTTCTTGAGGCATTATAGACTAGGTCATATCAATGCGACCCGACTAGCTGAAGTTACATGTAGATGCATATTTAAATCAGTTTGAATTTACATCTTGTGAAACTTGTCAGTCATGTCACAGAGATAAGATGACCATAGCTCTGTTTACTGGAAACAGAGAAAGAGTTGGTGAACTCTTGGGATGATAAATGTTGATGTATGAAAGGTCCCCTGTCTACACATGCCAAGACCGGTTCTTTGTACTTTATTACATTCTATGATGATCTCTTTAGATTCAGACATATGTTCCTGTTAAAACACAAGTCCGAACCTTTTGAGATATTCACAGAATATAAGTTAGAAGTAGAGAACCAAAACGGGTATAAGTATTATGTCCTTTGATGTGATCAAGGAGGAGAATACTTGAGCACGGAATTCCTGGACCATTCTAAAGGAGAATGAGATTCTCTCTCAGCATTACTCCTCCGCATACACCATAGCACGATGGTATATCGGGGTGGAGCAATCACACCATATATGATAAGGTGTGCTCTATGATGAGTACTACTGAGTTACCTAGTTCCTTTTTGGGAGTTATGCACTTGAGAAGCTGCATACCTATTGAATAGGGTTCAAATAAAATGAGTTGCCTACCACTTCATATTTGATATGATAAAGGAAGAGCCCATCTCTTAAGTTAGTTAAGATTTGGGGTTGTCCGGCCTATGTCTAAAAGCAAAATCCGGACAAGCTCGAGGCAAGGTCTGTAATGTAGAACTGGAAAGGTTCCAGCTATACAAACTACAGCAGATGATTTGATAAAACCAAAGGATTCAATAGTTACCAACGAACCTCAGCCTCTCCGCCGATCTAGTAGGGTTCCTCACCCACCTGAGAGATACTTCGGTTACTCTATGACAGTGGGAGCGAGGATTGCATCATGAGATGATGACCCAACTAGTTTCGAGCTGGCCATCAGGAGTGGGACTCTGTAAGAATGGCTAGATGCTTAGCGATCTGAGATGCAATCCTTATACACCAACAAAGTATGGACTTTGGTTGCTATATCTGAAGGGTTAAATCCCCGTCAGGAGCAAGTATATCTTGAGAAGATTACTTGGTGTAGATGGAAAAGTTGAGACTTTCAAAGCTAGACTTGTTAAAGCTTTTCGTCATCGAACAGGCGTGGATAATGATGAAACCTTTTCAAGTAGCTATGCTTAAGCCCATCCAGATCCTACTTGCCACGGCTACATACCATGACTACGATATCTGGCGGTTGGGTGCCATGACTGCTTTTCTAAATGATGTTTTAGAAGAGAACGTCTATAAGTACACAGCCAGAGGGCTTCGTAGACAGTGGGAGCAGCGGAAACGTGTACAAGATGCTTTATAGGATAAAGCAGGTATCGCGGAGTTGGAACATCTGTTTTGATGTGTTAGTCAAAGAGTTTGACATCATCAAAATGGTAGATGAACCTTGTATATACAAAAAGGTAGTAGGGAGTATAGTGACGATCCTCGCAGAGTACGTGGATGACATACTCTTGATAGGGAAGAAGTTTCCTATGCTACACTCGGCCAATCTCCGTTTATCACAAGGATTCTCCATATAGGATCAAAGTGATACCTCCTAAATCCTGGGTTTTGGATCTATGAGATAGATCTAATTGGATGTTAGGATTCTCACTAGTTGTAGTAAGATGGTATCAACCGATCCTGGGGAGAATCACTGGAAGGGTTCCAGCGTGATAAGGACGACTGAAAGTCAGTCACATGCATTGTCTTTACCCTCAGTAAAGGGACGGTATGTTGGAAGAGTTCCAAGCTAAATGCCGTGGCATACTAGACGATAAAGGCTCGATACATCGCTACTTGAGATGCTACCAAAGAGGCAGTCTGGATGTATATTTGTTCATGAGATGAACTTAGTTTCTCCCATTGTGTGATAATGGAGTTGTGGCTTATGCCAAGGAACGTCCGTCCCATCAGTGATCCAGACATATTCTAAGGCAGTATCACCTGATCATGGAGATAGTTGATCTCCAGGGTGATCAAGGTTAGGAGAGTTGACTCAGAGGACAACACAGCGGATCCACTCTCAAAGGCCTTTTCCCAGAGAGAGACTTTTATGGGATGGTTGAGTATGAGATACTACAACCACTGCTACAGATGGCCCTAGTGCAAGTGGGAGATTGTTAGTTATATGTATGCCCTAGAGGCCATTACTGTACATATGATGTATATTGTAGTGGATCCTAGGACTTATATAGGGAGGACTTTCTTGCTCGACATGATAGTATGCTATCTGGTTGCTCTTTACCTTAACGTGTATACTGATTGTCTCTCTGTTACATGTTGGTAAAGCCCTTAGGATGTGTACTTGACTACCTGGACTATGATGCGGATCATACTAGTGGGGACATGGTAGTCCTTAAGTACATCCTTCCGAGTCCCTAGTCGTGGGTGTATCGAGATGGAGCATCGATATACCAGAGTAGACTAGCGTATACCTTCTCGACCCATACAGATGGGCGATGGATGATCCCATATCCATTGGTGTTTGACATCAGAGATGATATACGGGTGCTCAGTGGAGACTGGGTACACTGGACGGACTCGCCGAGAACTCCCAGATTGTCACGACCCGAAAGTACGGAACATGACCGGCACTTAAACTACGAACGTCTCGAGGCATACGTAATCTAAGTAAACCGAAAACCCAGAAATCCAAACCAAGAAAAGTAGTAGAGTGCAGGAAAAACCAACTTAAAGCAAGTAATTTCAATAGCATAAGCCGAGTTATGCGGTTTTTAAAACATCAAAAATTTACTGAAAATTTCGGCAGAGTCTCCTTTGTAAATACTGGCCCCCAAACGGGATACAACATGAATAGTATACGAAATCAAGAAAAAGGCATCCCCAAGCGGGAGCTAGCTCTTCGTCAATCGACGGTCACAACCACACAAGCAATATAATATACAACGCCAACGGCGAGGATCAAAACTCAAAAGGAAACTCAAAACCACCAGAAATAAAACGAGCGACTCTACGGTCGAAAGAATAAACAACACTGGTCTCTATCTCAATAAATACATGTTTGGTTGATGGAACTTCTAGATACAACTGAATAATAATATACAAGATATAATGATGGTTAAGATACAAATAACCCACCTACTAGCAAGCCACCCGGAAAAGGAAATAGTGCCAGCAAAGCCGTAATGAAACCTGTACGGCGAAACCTGCAAGAAACTGGGGCACAACGGGGGTGAGTTGCCAACTCGTGAATAGAAAAACATCTACGCACAGAAATCGCACAAATAACGCAACCTAGGTCAATGATCATAATATATCCTCAAATATAACCAGCAGCCTATAATAAGGCTAGGGTAAATATCTAACCCGAGTGTAATCTTATATGCCCGTGTCAGTGCCTCAGGTAGCAATATATCATATGAATGAGGTATGAATGCATGAAGACAGAATACATGCAAATGAAGAAACTGTTTTCATAAATTAGTGAGATTTCCTTTGTATATTTTCAAAATGAGGTATCATAATGAAATCAGCATAAAACAGTGCCTAGCATCGGCACAAAACGTAATCCCAATATCTCGATATCTCGGTATCACAGTCTCTGTACCTCAATCACAATATCTAGGGCGCCGTCAGTCCAGACCGGCCCCTACCATCCATCTCAAGACCACGGCGGTATCCTCCGGATATCCGACGCGTCGGGTAAAATCACCGGTAAGTAGTGCTCCCCTGCCAGACTCACATCGTCATCATCACGCGCTTCTTGCCCCGGGGTACATTACCGGGTCTACCATGTACCCGAAACGGTTCATCCATCTCCTCGAATCGGGTCTCGAAATCCATCAGCAAACTCATGGTGGACGACTTATACATCATAGGAAAAAACCGCACTTTTATTTAAAAAGAGAGAAATCAGTTTATATATGTTTTGCGGTTTTCCTCCAAATCCAGAAAATATCATGGAAATCCGAATCATCAATAGCATGTAGAACCATGAATATAAGCATGAGAATGAATAACAGTATGCATGAAGCGACAAGTAATAACTACAATATCTAAGCTGGCATATAAGGTATGTACACTAATATTATGTCAAACTACTGGCTATCAAGCTAAGTTAAGCAACAATATTTTCTAAGGTGTACGTGACATGGCAATTACCGATGAAGATGTGTGTGAGCCGGCAAGTAAGTGTATGTGGTACATACGCATCATCGGTAATGGTGCTGGTGTCCTAACAGCATAATGTCAACGATGCAATATGAAATAACAATGTAAATATGCGATGCGGAGCGAGCAACCAAAATGAGCGGGAGCTAAAAAAAAAACTAGACGCAACTATAACTAATCTGCATTAATCTAATATAAGTCCTACAAATGGTGCCATTTGAAATAACACGAACCGCGGGGTTTTGAAAATAGGGCTACGGTGGTTTTTATGAAAGGATACGTCTTTTGAAATATCCGTAGATCCCTTGACCTGTCTTTTAAAATACCCACGATCCGCTAATTTTGAAATAGGTAGGAATCTAATCTAATCTAACAACTACACTAAACTATACGGCTGAACTAACAAGCTGAGCTACAGGTAAGGAAACCGCCTATCATCTGAGTCGATACATATACATACCTGTATATATACAGTCGGTGATCCCGCCTCAATAATATCATATCCATAACCAGACATCCCAAGTCAAGAGTACGGATCAATCATCAAAATATAGCTCGTACGTAAATCCGTCGTACGGCATACCCAAATCTGGGTACGGTCAATATCACATTCATTATACTATTCATCTGATATCCTCTTTATCAAATATCATGATCGGGGTACTGATCTACGTCTAGTACAATACTGATACCATCTATGTATGCATGCATGTATAAGAATCACTACGTCAAAAGACCCGCTAAAACATCATGTCATATCTCAATACGAACCAAAACACATCACGGATCTTCTGGCCTCAAGCCCAATATCATCGACTCATCTCAAATCCCAATTTCTATCCTCAAATCCAGTATATAAACACATAGTCCCATACCCATGTGTAAATATACACCTCAATATATAATCCCATGTACGCACATATGAAAGAAGAATGTATGCAAATATGGGTGTGTGTGTATGTGTGGTGCAACCACTACTCTAGGGTTTCGCAACACTAAACCAATCCAATCACACCAAGGATCCATCTCTATCATCAATAATCTTAAACAATATATAAACAATATATATATATATATATATGTGTGTGTGTGTGTGCATACGTATTCGTATACATCACCACGAACTGCGGTGGTGCTATACGCCATCCACCCGACTCCTCCCCGTAGATATAAATCTACTCACCTGGTCCTCGCTTGCCGGTGCCGACGCCGCCACGCGCTTGCTTGTCGTCTCGAAGTCCACATGGGGTACCTACATATCATAACGCACCGTATCGCATTAAAATCCGACTCATGACCAAAACGACGCACGAATCCCACATAGGTCAAAACCTATGGTTTTCTTTCACAAATCAACCCAAAACCCTCCACATCGGCGTACAACGCCGAGTGATCGTGAAAAACTCAAACACGCCAATCATGGTTTCAAAACTCACTAATTATATAAGGAATAGGTTTTTTTTTTAATTCGTCAAAACCATAAAAGTACACAAATCGTTTTATTTCCCAAAACTCTAGTTAGCGGTCGTTAACCGTTTTAATACAAATCTTGATGTTTAAGCAAAACGAGTTGTCAAAATATTCGCTAAATAGCTTAATTAGGCCACATAAACACTTACTAGATTTTAATTTCACTTCTTTATATTAATTACAAAAATCTAGTTTGCAAACCAACATAATTAGAATTTTCTTTTTTTTTTTCCTAACAATTTAGCTTAAGTTTTAAAACCTAGTTTACAAAATTATGCAATTTGGACAAATTTAAAAGTAGCAATTAGCAAGATGCAATAAGATTAAATTTTCTATGTCATAATATGCTAACTACACCATGACATTATAAACATTTTATAAAAACCCTAACCTTATTTAAAAACCCTAACCTTGAATTTCTAAATAGAAAATTAAACCAATTTAGATACCTAATTAAGTTGATTACAACAATTATCAAAAAGATAACACTTGGAGCAAGAGTATACCTCACAATTTGTAGATCTATCTTGCAAGAATCTTAGCCTCCAAAACTTGCTTCCATGCTCCAAGATCCACACTAGATTGGTTAAAGAATAATGGGTAATTGTTGGATTTGGGATTTATGAGGTTTTAATTTGATTTTTCTTGAATTTTTTTGAGCACTTTGTTTTGGAAATGAAGTGGAAAGATTTTGGGGCTGATCAAGGAGGGTCTCGGCCAGATAGGGGGGAGGGGGAGAATGAGTGAGGAGAGAGAGAGGGAATGGATTTGTTGCAAAAGTCAACAAAACCCATACCCCAAAGTCAACACTTACTCTTTTCTTCATTCATTCTTCTCTTGTTGTTTGCTTGGACTTTTCTCAAGTGGGGAAAAAGATGGGGGGCTGCTGAATTCAGCCAAGGGGAGAAGTGAATGGGGGCGTGTGGGTGTGGGTACGGGTGTGGGATGATGAAAAATGATAAATACAATACCCCAAACATCCATTTACGCTAAAAAAAAGCCTTTTTTCCTCAATAATTTCTAAACCGTTTTGGCAAATGATTTCGTTCCAAAAACAACATGATAAAATTTTATCTAATGTTTTATGATGCACAAAATTTGTTTCAACTCATTCCAATTTATAAGTTTCCCTAATTAAATGTATTAGGGACGGCTTAAAATAATAATAAAATAATATTTTTTTCAGAAAATTTGAAATTTCACCAGCGGCTCAATAAACACCAAATAATAGCAATTACATAGCTAGAATATGTATATTTAATTTTTATAATAACATATTTGTATTTTGACTTTTTACAGAAAACCCCCTTATTTTACCGTTTTTTCGAAATTTCACCGAAACGATTTTCAAAACGTTACACAGATGGTATTATACCTTACGTCAGATGGCAGTTCTCTGGTGACACTGGTACAGAGTAGTCTGTTGACCCGAGATCGTCATAGAGTCTTGTGTGGTTCCCACTGTGCTTTGATTTCCACCTTACCACGTCCAAGAGGGCGTGCAAAACGGTGGTTTTTGGGTACAGTCCCGAGTCACATTAAGGCAATGAGCGATAGGAGGGGATTCGTCTCTCCCGGTATAAGGGGTTGATGTTGCGCTGTGTTCGATTGGCTATAACCGGAAATCCCTGGCCAGGGTTGCTGAGATTTACTGGTAAGTGTTACCAGTAGTTTCTCGAACTGTTATAGACCTCATATCGACACGACTTATCGAGCTATTGGGGTCTGACGTTTACCACCCCTAGGCGAGATATGCGACATATCAGACGATCAGACCGGACTGTACGGTAAGTGTTACTGGTTGGATTCACTGGAGTGTGAGCGGGCTTGCTCGTCGATCTTTTGATCGCTCAATACCGGGGTGGCCGTTACGTTTAGCAGACCGCTTGCGGCTTGTGGGTGCTTGATATGATCATCACCTGCTGCCGGCGTATTGACGAGTCTTTAGAGTCCTACATAGAGGTTTCCTGGCTCAAGCGAAACGAAATAGGAGCGCATATGAGATATGTGCGGGACCGAGAATGATACCAGTATGTGATACTGTATTCGATTCTCGCGATTTGTAACATTGATCGGTTATATGCGTTATAGCCGGGTTATCGGATCAAGTGTTGATTCGATAAGTTGTTACTATTGATACTAGTCGGTTATATGCGATATGACTGGATCATTGAATCAAGTGTTGATTTAATGATTTAATGCATAATTATATATTTGATATATTACTTTGCACTAACTAGTATTGGTTCACTTTAAATGGATTTTCTCACTTGGTTTGTGCACATTGTATATGTGATATACTTTTGTACACAAGTTTGTATCATGTTTGATGATGCATGCTTACTTGGGTTTGTGTAAAGACTAAACCATGGTTATATGAATGGTTAGGGTTTTGTTTTCTTTTTGATTTATCTTATTTAGTTATTCATTTTGAAAATGATAAGCATAAAGGGAAAATGGTGGCTTAATTTGTTTTCTAGTTGAAGCTTCTTGAACATTTGACCAAAGTGACCATTTTGTCTCATGCTTAACCCTAACCACTCCATTTAACCCTAGTCTATTCTCTACACCTAACCAAGGTTAGGATATGATAAGTATTCATTTTATTATTCATTTTGGATAATACTTATGATATTCTTTCTTCTTCTTCTTCATCTTCAACATTGAAGCAAGCTTGCCTCCATCAATGGTAACTTGTGAAAAAGAGTGAGAAATCCAATTCTAAAATGAACCCACTTCCTATTTCTTCATCCTCTACCTCTTGCCAAGTAGTATAGGGTGTTTCCTTCACAAGTTTTCTTGACTTGGTGAAGTTGGAGCTTGATCTAGTGATGCCTCGACGTAGATCATCTTCGTCACGAAGCCGACGACCTTGCCAGCCCATTTCTCCGATGAAGCCGACGCTAGAGTCCGGGATTGCATTTGGACAGCGGAGAGGACTTCATCACGGAGCCGTGGAGGTGGAGGACCGGATCTACAAAGGTTGTATTTCCGTTCTTCTAGTTTAGTTGTAAACTAGTTGCTTTGTTTCGTCTATTTTTCTAGCCAACGATCCGTATTAGGGTTTCTCCGCACCGTAATTTTTGAAATTGGCATGGTTGATGCCTTGTGAAACCTCTTAAGAGTGCCTAGGAACCCTACAGTATACATGTTAAGATAAAGAGAAACCAGATAGCATACTATCATATCGAGCAAGAAAGTCCTATCTATATATGTCCAAGCATCGAATATAATACACATCATATGTACAATACTGGCCTCTAGGGCTTACATACAACTAACAATCTCCCACTTGCACTAGGGCCAGCTGCTGTAGTATCGCATACCGAGCATCCCGAAGTGTCTCTCAAACTGTATCTGGGGAATGGCCTTCGTGTGTGGATCCGCTGTGTTGTTCTTCATGTCAACCCTCCTGACCCCGATCTCCCGGCGATCAACTATCTCCTGGATCAGGTGATACTGCCTCAGAATATGCCTGGTTCACTGATGGGACCTGGGTTCCTTGGCCAAAGCCACCGCTCCATTGTTATCATAATACAAAGGTATTGGATCCTTAATGGATGGAACCACTCCAAGTTCAGTAATGAACTTCTTGATCCAGACAGCCTCTTTTGCAGCATCGTTGGCAGCGATGTATTCAGCCTCCATCGTCGAGTCTGCCACGGTTTCATGCTTGTAACTCTTCCAGCGTACCACCCCTCCGTAGAGGGTAAAGACAAATCCCAAGTATGACTTAGAGTCGTCCTTATCACTCTGGAAGCTTGAATCGGTAAAGGACTCCACTTGGAGTTCTCCGTTACCATACACCAAGAGCATCTCTTTAGTCCTTCGTAAGTACTTGAGAATGCTCTTCACAGCTGTCAAGTGACTCTCTCTAGGATCAGCTTGATACCTGCTCACTACACTTAGTGAGTGTGCTACATCGGGTCTGGTACACAGCATCGCGTACATGATAGAGCCTACTGCCGAAGCATAGGGTATCCCATGCATGCGAGCTCTCTCCAAATCAGTCTTGGGAGACATCACTTTGGAGAGAGTGAGCCCTGAGAATGTGGGTAAAGAGCCACGCTTGGACTTTTCCATACTAAACCTCTTTAGTATGGTGTCAATGTACTTGGATTGGGACAATCCCAGTATCCGTTTAGATCTATCTCTATAAATCTTAATCCCCAAGATGTAGGAGGCATCCCCTAGATCTTTCATCAAGAATCTTTGTGATAAGAAGAGCTTGACCAATTGCAGCATAGGAATGTCATTTCCTATCAAGAGTATGTCGTCCACGTACAATACGAGGAAGACAACCTTACCCTCTGCCATCTTCTTGTAGATATAAGGTTCATCTACGTTTTTGACGAAATCAAACTCTTTGATAACGATGTCAAAGCAGATGTTCCAACTCCGCGATGCTTGCTTTAACCCATAGATGGATTTAAGTAGCTTGCACACCTTTCCACTGCTCCCACTATCTACGAAGCCCTCTGGCTGAGTCATGTACACGCACTCTTCCAAATCACCATTTAGAAAGGTAGTCTTTGTTAGTGTATATGCCCTAGAGGCCATTACTGTATCATACTAGTTTGTATATTACATAATGGAAGCTTGGGATATTCACCTTGTATAGACAATCATGCTCAATATAGTAGTATGCTACTTCGTTTGTTTCTACTTCAATGTGTACATGTGTTTATTTTAGTATATCACCTATACACATTAGTGGAGCCCTTAGGATCTTTGTTTGATTACCAGCGTTGTGATGGCAGTCACACTAGTGGGGGCTGGGTAATCTATAAGCACATCCTTATGCAGGTCCCTAGTCGCAGGACTATCGAGACAGGGAATCGATACTCCGGAGTAGACTAGCGTATGCGCTTCTCATCCCAGTGTGGGAGACGGTCTGTTCCATAGCCGTCAGTACGTCGTACTTGAGATAGTATGCGGGTGCTCGTTAGGTTACGAGTACACTGGACAGGACTCGTCGGGAACTGTTGGTTGGTATTATACCTATCGTCAGTTATCAGTTCCCAGGTGACATGAGTACAGCTTAGTCCGCTGAGTTGACACTGTCACTTCGCCTCGAGTATGTTCCCACTGTACTTTGATTACTACCCTACCACGGCTCAAAGGAGTCGTGCAAACAGGTAGTTTTTGTGTGCAGTCCCGAAGCACTTGGAGGCAGTGACGGTTAGACAGGATTCGTCTCTCCCGGTATTAGGGATTGACATCGCGCTGTGTCTAGGAGAGCCGTTACACTAGTAGTCCCTGGCCAGGGCAAGCGAGATATACTGGTAGTCTTCCAGTGTTATCTCAGGGTGTTCTGGGCTACACTCCGACACGACTTGTACCGCTATTAGGGGACTGACGTTTACCGTCCCCCTAGGCCCGCCATGCGATGTATCAGACGAACAGACCGGACTGTACGGAGACTGTCACATTCAGGCTCAGTAGGAGTTCACAAGGGTTTCTCCTCGTCAGTCTTGTTGTCGGCATTTACCTGGGGGCCGTTACGCAGAGCTATTGCCGCTTGGGATCTATGGTTAAACCCACAGCCAGCGTAGTGTCGTGTCTTTAGAGTCCCAGACAGAGAGCTATTCGCCTTTAGGCAAAAGAGTAGAGGTCGCATGGTTTTGCGACAGGTCGCATGGTTTTGCGACAGGATTCGGTCACATCCGTGCACATGTGCACGTTTAGTGTCCGGATAGTTAACACTAGTGGGCTTTGGTTTAAGACAGATCCTAGTGTACGTTTTGGGATTGGTTTTATCTCATATGTATTCGTGTTCCTCGGAACGCAGATGCGGGTGTGTATGCATAGTTGACAGAGAGACAGAGGCAGAGGATTCTCAATAGGGTTGTTGACTGTTGACTGTTGACCATTGACTTTTTTCTAAACCCTAATGAGAATATGATATATGATTTACATTAATATTAATTAAGTATTATAGATACATGGTTGTTGAGGGGTTGACTTTGTTGACTTGTTGACTTTGTTAACTGGTTGACTAGGTTGGACTAGTTGACCATCATCATGACAATAGCTATCATTTCATGGCAAAGACTTTTGCTTGCTTGTTTCTCTTATGCAAAATAAGTGCTTGAAATGATATGGCCATTTTGACTTGAACCATCACATAATACTTGATTACTATTATTTGTTATGATGGCTTTGGATTATGAGAGCCAAGAGGGAAAAAGAGTTACTCATTCTCTCATTTTCTTTTCCCTCTCTTGCTTGAGCTCTCTCATTCTTTTGAGCTCTCCCTCTTGTCTATGGTTCACTTGTCTCATGTGTTGAGAAGCAAGAACCATAGAGAAAAATCCCAATACACTCTCCTCAACTCACTCTAGTTCATAAGGTTTAGCAAACCGAGTGAACTAGTTTCTTCAAAGTTCGAAGAAGAAGCCAAAGGTAGAAGCATTCGGGTGGATCGATCTTCGGCGCAAGGAGACGACGGGGTGAAGCCGATCCGTACACCATCAAAAGTTGAAGACGAAGGAGTTCAAGAAAGGTATAACCCCTAACCGAGTAGTGAACAACTCCTAGTTAGGTTGTTAGGTAGATAGTTTAACAAAGATCCGTTTTGAGTCCATGTTACCGCCCTCTTGAAAATCGTTTTTTATCACTTCTGCAACCCCGTAAGTACCAGGGAAGAGTAGCATGGACTTACAGTGATATCAGAGCCTAGTTAAACACTACCTAACATGTTAGCAATGTAAGTAGAAGTTCGATCGGAAAAAAAGTCGCGAAAAACACCCGGATTATCAACTTTCTGCCGAATTTTTTCAGTTCCAAAAATTAATAAATCATACCTTAAAATTCGGCTCAGGGTTTTTAAAACTCACTTTAGAAAAATCATCCATCGAACCGATCAAAGCGCCGCGGAAATGCGGTGAAAGCGTGTTCCCGCCGCGGTTCCGCGGCCGAGTTGACTCGGTCGTGGGTTATTTTCCTCACTGTTTGTTCAGTGGGGTGTTTTGTGATTTTTACAATATGTCTTTTCAGCCCAGATTTTCCAGAAAGCAAAATTTGTTTTGGGGGCTTGAAAATCCGTATTTTTATCGAACTTCTAAAGACTAAGGCTAACGGGTTTATATCTGTGATGTGATATTTGTATTGAACGTCTGCTAATCACTTTATGTCGATTAGTGGGGGTTATACAAATCTGTGATCTGTAATGTTGATGGTATGTGCATATGAATTCATTGGATTGTCGCGGGGGAATAGCCGGGGATTGTGAGATGAGAGTTTTCTTTTCTTTCAATTCATGTAAATATGTAAATTGATATAGTATTATTTTTGGCTGCACAACCGGGTCGGGGTTGTAGCCGTCATTGTATAATTTCTTTTTACTATTTTTGCGCCTAGGATAGACCCATGGTGGGGTGCACAAACTACCGGGTATCTCGAAGTGCCGAGTGGCCTACTCACGTCGTTGAGGGAGGTTGCTCCGCTTCGGATATTTGGCGGGTAGTTTGCCGCACCCGTAGGGGTCTTGGGTGGGGTATTGGCTATTCACCGCGACCGTGTAATCCGCTTTTCGTTACTGGCTCGTACGAAGTGCGGATTCCTAGTATATCCAATGTGTTCATCTCTGATCTGAAATGCCTATCATTGCAATATATCTATATATGATATTATTTAGGCGTTGCTTATGTTTTTCAGCCGCGCTAGCCCAGCCCCCGCTTTGTCGTTAGTTAAGTAACCTAACGGGTAATGACGGGGCCCCGTGGCGAATGCGAATGGCATAAGCGTACGTCATATTTTGGTTGTTTTCTGCAATGGTAGGATTAAATGATGGGACGCATTAAAAGAACTAATGCAAGAAAATAAACCAAGTTAAAGTCGTTGGAATACTTTCAAAACCACTTGGTTCTTTTCAAAACCAACTTTTAAATGCGGAGCTTGAGCCACTCCTTTTAAAAGATATCTCGTTCCATCGATTACATCAAGTTCACTACGTTCACGGTTTTGCCAAAACCATTCGTAGCCCTCCGTCGTTTCACATGAATAGTCAATAGTATTCAAGCTATGTATGTTGGCAAAAGTCAAGGCATAGTGATTGGTAGCTATTGGGTATTCATGTGCAGCATAGATAGATGTGTTGGTTTAAGGCAGTCGTTCTACCATTTTGGCCAAAGTCAAGGGTATGTGCGGGTAGGCTCAAATTAACCTGGAGAATGACGGGTAGAACTTGACATGTGACTTATGATATTTTGGCCAAAGTCAAGGTCATAAGAGCATGGGGCAAAAATCCACATCGGGAGTTTCATAAGTACTGAAAGTTGCTAGCACTGCATACCATTTGGAGTGTGATGATTCTGGTAGGATTCCTTCAGTTTTGTCACGCGATGATATTTGGATCCCGATCCTACTGTGAGTATATGCTACTCCTCGGGAAATTTCTCACTTAACGATCAATGCTATAAACCAAGTAGGTGTCTAGAAAGGTGTTAGCGAGGCTACGCCCCCAGGGAAAAGAGGTTATTTAATTAAAGAACTTCGCGAAAGCGTTGGAAAACCTCCCTCGAAGTACCGACACCAGCCTGGCCGAACGGTTAAGCAAGTATTGTACGGTGAGATTGATCCTGACTAATTCTTCCTTTTTGGTTTGAGGAGGGATTCGAGAGACAGTGGGAGACATCCTGTTTAGACAAATAAAAAACCACTCTAAACTTGCAAGTGCATCATGCTAAAGTGTTTGTTAGTGTATATGCCCTAGAGGCCATTACTGTATCATACTAGTTTGTATATTACTTAATGGAAGCTTGGGATATTCACCTTGTATAAACAATCTTGCTTAATATAGTAGTATGCTACTTGGTTTGTTTCTACTTCAATGTGTACATGTGTTTATTTTGCGATATCACCTATACGCATTAGTGGAGCCCTTAGGATCTTTGCTTGATTACCAGCGTTGTGGTGGCAGTCACACTAGTGGGGGCTGGGTAATCTATAAGCACATCCTTATACAGGTCCCTAGTCGCAGGACGATCGAGACAGGGCATCGATACTCCGGAGTAGACTAGCGTATGCGCTTCTCATCCCAGTGTGGGAGATGGTCTGTCCCACAGCCATCAGTACGTCGTACTGGAGATAGTATACGGGTGCTCGTTAGGTTACGAGTACACTGGACAGGACTCGTCGGGAACTGACAGGTTGGTATTATACCTATCGTCAGTTATCAGTTCCCAGGTGACATGAGTACAGCTTAGTCCGCTGACTTGACACTGGCACTTCGCCTTGAGTGTGTTCCCACTGCACTTTGATCACTACCCTACCACGGCTCAAAGGAGTCGTGCAAACAGGTAGTGGTTGGGTGCAGTCCCGAAACACTTGGAGGCAGTGACGGTTAGACAGGATTCGTCTCTCCCGGTATTGGGGGTTGACATCGCGCTGTGTCTAGGAGAGCCATTACATGAGTAGTCCCTGGCCAGGGCAAGCGAGATATACTGGTAGGCTTCCAGTGTTATCTCAGGGTGTTTTGGGCTTCACTCCGACACGACTTGTACCGGTATTAGGGGACTGACGTTTTACCGCCCCCTAGGCCCGACATGCGATGTATTAGACGAACAGACCGGACTGTACGGAGACTGTCACATTCAGACTCAGTAGGAGTTCAGATGGGGTTCACCTCGTCAGCCTTCTTGTCGGCATCTACCTGGGGACCGTTACGCACAGCTAGTGCCGCTTGGGGTCTGTGGTTAAACCCACTGCCAGCGTAGTGTCGAGTCTTTAGAGTCCCACACAGAGGGTATTCGCCTCTGGGAAAAACAGAGTAGAGGTCGCATGGTTTTGCGACAGGGTTCGTTCTTATCCGCGCACTTGTGCACTTTTGGAGTCCGGACGGATATTGCCAGCGGGCTCTGGTTTGAGCCGGATACTGGTATATGTTTTGGGGTTACTTTTATCTCTCAGTATTCATGTTCCCTGGAACAAGAATGCAGGTGTGTATGCACAGTTGTTTGAGGCGGAAGAAGAGGTTTTTCATTAGGGTTTCGGAACGGGTGCGCATGCACAGTTGACAGTCAGCTTTTTTCCAAACCCTAATGAATTAGTGAGATATCTATTAATAATAGTAATTAAATGAAATTATGTTATGGTTGGTTTTGTTGACTTGTTGACCATGGTTGACTTGTTGACCATGGTTGAATGTTTGACCATCATCATTATTTTGCAAGGATGCTCCTTGATTCTTGCCAACATTCATTTAATGAAGTATGATAGTGGTCATTCCAAAACAACCATCAACTATTCTCATTTGAATTATTATTACTAATTAGATAATTCTTTTTCTTTTGATATGGTTGCAAAAAGGAAAAAGATAGCTCATTCTACCATAATCATTCTCTCTCCTCACTGTTAGTTGTATGTATGCCCTAGAGGCCAGTATTGTACAGATTATGTATATTATATTGGATGCTTGGACATATATAGAGATGACTTTCTTGCTCGACATGATAGTATGCTATCTGGTTGCTATTTATCTTAACATGTACACTAGTCTCTTTATACTGTCTTATAGTTACATGTTGGTAAAGCCCTTAGGATTTGTACTTGACTACCTAGACTATGATGCAGATCATACTGGTGGGGACATGGTAGTCCATAAGTACATCCTTCAAGGTCCCTAGTCGTAGGTGTATCGAGACGGGGCATCGATATATGAGAGTAGACTAGCGTATACGCTTCTCGACCCATGTGATGGGCGATGGATGATCCCATATCCATTGGTGTTTGACATCAGAGATGGTGTACGGGTGCTCAGTGGAGACTGGGTACACTGGACGGACTCGCCGAGAACTCCCAGATGGTATTATACCTCACGTCAGATGGCAGTTCTTAGGTGACACTTGTACAGATTAGTCTATAGACCCGAGATCGTCATAGAGTCTTGTGTGATTCCCACTGTGCTTTGATCTCCACCTTACCACGTCCATGAGGGCGTGCAAAACGGTGGTCTTTGGGTACAGTCCCGAATCACATGGAGGCAATGAGCGATAGGAGGGGTTTCGTCTCTCCCGGTATTGGGGGTTGATGTTGCGCAGTGCTCGATTGGCCGTAACAGGGAAGTCCCTGGCCAGGGCTGATCAGAGATTTGCTGGTAAGTGTTACCAGTAGTTTCTCGACCCGTTACGAGCCTCACATCAGCACGACTTATCGGGTTATTGGGGTCTGATGTATACCACCCCTAGACTTGATATGCGACGTATCAGACGAAGAGACCGGACTGTACGGTAAGTGTTACTGGTCGGATTCGCAGGAGTGTGAGCGGGCTAGCTCGTCGATCTTCTGATCGCTCAATACCCGGGTGGCCGTTACGTTTAGCAGACCGCTTGCGGCTTGTGGGTGCTTGATATGATCATCATCTGCTACCGGCGTATTGACGAGTCTTTAGAGTCCTACACAGAGGTTTCCTGGCTCAAGCGAAACGAAATAGGAGCGCATATGAGATATGTGCCGGACCGAGAATAATGCGTGTATATGATACCGCATTTCATTCTCGCGATATATGTTTCGATTGGTTATATTCGATATGACCTAGTTATCGAATCATTGATTCGATAAATCGATACATTGGTTTCTAGCCGGTTATGTGCGACATGACCGGATCATTGAATCAAATGTTGATTTAATGATTTAATGCATAATTATATATTTGATATATTGCATTGCATTAACTAGTATTGGTTCACTTTAAACGGATTTTTTCTCACTTGGATTGCACATTGTATATGTGATATACTTTTGTGCACTTTTTGTATCATGTTTGATGATACTTGATCATATGGTTAAGTGAATAGAATTAAACCATGGTTATTTTGTAATTAGGGTTTTCCATTTTTATTTATTCATTTATTTGTTTATTTATGTGGATAAATTCAAAATGAGAATGGTGGCTATTCTTGTTTCTTATATGAAGCTTCATGAACCCTTGACTTTAGCAACCATTCTTATCCTCTTGCTTAACCCTAACCCACTCTACTAACCATGGTTTATTCTCTACACCTAACTTGAGTTAGAGTTATTATAAGTATAGATTTTCTTTTTATTTTAAAAAACACTTATCATAATTCTAGCTCTTCTTCTTCTTCATCTTCAAAAGAAAAGCTCAAGGTCCATCAATGGCAACTTGAGTTAAAGTGAGATAAATCCAATTCTAAAGTGAACCCACCTCCTATTTCTTCACCCTCTACCTCTTGCCAAGTTGTTTTGGGTGTTTACTTCACAAGTTTCACAAGTTTGTGAAGTCGGAGCTTGAGTTTGTGCAACCTCGACGTAGATCGTCTTTGACACAAAGCCGACGACCTATTCCGCTTGTTTTCCCGAGATGAAGCCGATGATCGAGTCGAGGATTCATGATGGACAGCGAGGACATGACCGCGTGGAGCTAAGGAGGCGGAAATCCGGATCTACAAAGGTTGTAGCATCTCAACTTTAGTTAAATAGTTAACTAGTTTTCCGTTTCGCCTAAATATCTAGTTTAAGATCCGTTGTCTAGGGTTTCTCGGCACAAAAATTTTAAATTGGCATGTTCGATGCCTTGTGAGACCTTACTAGAGTGCCTAGGAACCTTTCAGTGGTATCAGAGCCTAGCTAGAGCCTTAGGCGAAGTCTAGACGCGATTTGAAGTCCGAACGAACCCGAAACACCAAAACTTCATTGCTCTCTGTACATTTTCTAAAAACCGGGATTTTTCCAGATTAAAAATGCCTAAAAAATTCAGCAGGAATATCTAAGAGTTATGGTGAAACACGATCTCGTAATTCATCTATACAGGCGCGGAAACGCGGCAGAAGCATGCCTTCTGCCGCGCTTCCGCGGTGTACTATTCATATTACTGAATAAAAATTGCACAGTAACTCATAGTTAATTATGCTGAATATTCTGGGAATTTTTAATATTTATTCAAGAGTTGAATTTTCTGGAATAGTTTTGGTGATTCGGTGTTTCGATCGGGGTATCAAATTTTGTCTGTTTGGCTTTCCGGATAAATTGTAGAATATGTTAAAAAGTTTGACCGGATACAAATACCCAACTTTTCCCCTGCCGAAAAAATTCTAAGTGTTGAATTTTTCTGTGGTTAAAAGACGTTCGAAGTAGTGCAAGTAACGCGATGGTCCCTCTAGAAGACACAAACCTTAACTCGATTATGTGACCGTCTTGAACTGCCCTTTGAACCTTCGGGTTTGGGGGAGTACGGCGTGCCACATGTGAGGCGTTGGCTTGACCCTTCTACGGCTGGACCGTTGGTACTGAGGTATGAAGTGAATGTCTTTGAACCTATTTCATGTGATGATCGGTGTTGGGAAAACTTGGGTGTTCGAATGTTCGATCGGAAAGTTTGATATATTCTATTTATCCGGAATTGGATACAATAATTGGAATTCACAAACAGTTATGAGATAACTGGATGAATGTTATAAATCTAGCAGTTTAGTCCCATACGATATTGAAAAGAGTTTTCGATAATGAGACTAAAATGCGGGATTTATATCTGATTAGGCATGTGATGTCTAAAGCCGTTGTGGATTCCAATTGTTGTAGTTTTACACTTTCTTTTCTGTGACCGTAAGTGTAGTATGTTCATATCGCCGGTTTCGTTGCTATACGTCAACGACAATTGGGGTATGCATACTTACTTACGTTGATGACATGTGATGTTATATGTTGCTGGATATGTTATATTGGATCGTCGTGTTTGAATAGCCGGGAGTTTTTATGTGAGATGAGTGTTTTTCATTTTCATTCATGTATAAAAACTTGTATGTAATATTCTTTCATTTGGGGCGCTTCCAGGTAGCGGAAGTTGTCACCCTTTGTATATTATTTACTTTTCCGCATTAGGATAGACCCAAGGAGGGGAGCACAAGTAACCGGGTTCTGGGGTCCAGTGGGAGACCAACTCGAGGAGTCGAGTCCGTGTCTCCTAACCCTAGAATTGGCAGGGTTGCTTGCTGATCTCGTAGGGGTCTAGGGGTGTGGGATTGGCTATTCATCACGACCGTGGAATCCGTGTTTTATACTGGCTCGTATTGAAAACACGGACGTCCTAGTATATCCAATATTTCATATGTTTATTCTGCTGCGATATCTGTGTTGTGACTCTGTGATGGATATAGTATATAATATATATGATATATTATATAGACGTTACTTATGTTTTACACCCGCGCAAGCCCTGCCCTGCTCTGTCGTTAGTTACCTAACCTAACTGTGCACGAGGGGACATCGAGGCGAATGCGGATGGCATAAGTGTACGTCATATCTATCTGTGATGTTTAGGTATTTAAATGATGGGACTTCATTATTGTGATTAATGAAAGATAAGAAACCTAAGATGTTGTAGAATCGAATTTTAAAATAAAACAGGTAGCTACAGTTCTTGCTTTGCATAGCGGTATATATGATATACCCTGCATCTTATTCGATGAGGAAAGGACCGAGATCCCTTCACCGGGAGTGACTCCTTTAGCAATAACTGGCATATGCTACACATTCGGTTTGGCTTTGATTGCTTTTAAGAGTTTTTGCTTTGCACAGTGATATATATGATATATCCCGCACCTCATTCGACGAGGAAAGGGCCGACGATCCCTTCACCGGGAGTGACCCCTTTAGCAAAACTGGAAAAGCCTCAAAAATCACTCCATTTCAAAACTTCATTTGATTCTACAACGATATAAAGTTCATTACGCAAAGGGTTTTTAAAAACCTGACGTAGCCCTCCGTCATTTCAGATAAGTAATAGTTAGTATTCGTGCTGCGTTTGTTGACTCAGTCAAGGCGTAGTGTACGGTAGCTGATTACTATTTATCTGTTTATGCATATGATGCAGATTGGATTAGGGTAGTCGTGCGGCCTTGTTGACTTAGTCAAGGGTCGTGCGGGTGGGTTTAATTCAATCAGGAAATGACGGGTTGAACTTTACTTGCGGTCTATGGTTTGTTGACTCAGTCAAGGTCATAGATCGCCTGGGGCAAAATATTATCGGGAATTTCAAGTGTTGAAATTTGCAATGAGATTGCATACTTTCTATGAGATAGTTGGATCCCGATACCCGCTGCGAGTAAGAGTTACTCCTGGGAGAGTTTTACACATTGCAATTAGCCGATCAAGTAGGTGTCTAGAAAGGTGTCAACGGGGTTATGCCTCTGGAAAAACGAGGTTTACAGTAATTAGGTTCGTGCGAAAGCACGGGGGACCTCCCTCAAAGTACCGACACTGACCTGGCTGAAAGATTGGCGAACTTGTAGTGTGTAATTAATCCCGGCTAGTCTTTCCTTTTAAGGTTTGAAGGAAGATTTGATAAAAAGCAGTGGGAGCCATCCTGATTAGATAAGATAATAACCAATCTGATCTTGCACGAGCATACGCTAAAGTGTTTTCTTCTCTCTCTCTCCAGGTAGCGACCATTTCATGCCCTAATAAAGATAATAATATGGATGTATTGACCGAACCCGCATGTTATACTGTGCAGGGGAACGTTGAACCCGTTCTATCTTATAAGTGTTATAAGAATGAACAGGAAACAGGAGAATATCTGGATTCTCACACCGCCCAAACGGAGAACATGCATGTTGATGCATCATCTTCGGGTGTGTTTGTCATTGAGAACTGTTTCTCAGTTCACCCTACGTCCTGGGTATTAGATACCGTGTCAGGATCCCACATATGTAAGATGTTACATAGGCTGCGAAAAGGTAGAGAACTGAGAAAAGGTGAACATTCCGTTCATGTAGGGAATGGGGCAAATGTTGCAGCCAAAGCAGTTGGCATATATCACCTAGTATTACCAAATGGTGATACACTAGTCCTGAATGAGTGCTATTATATACCGAACATGATGTGCAACATTATATCAGTTTCTTTATTAAGTAAAGAAGGTTATAATTTTGTAGTAAAGGATAATGTTATGAACATATTCCTAGATCAAAGGTTGATTGCATCAGGCTCGCTACATAATGGCATATTCATTCTCAATCAAAATATAGTCTTCAATATACAAAACACACACAAAAGGAAAAGCTCAGAAATGAACGAATCATTCTTGTGGCACTGTAGACTTGGCCATATCAATGAGACACGACTAGCTAAGTTGCATAAGAACGGATATTTGAATTCATTCGAATTATCATCTTATGACACTTGCCATTCATGTCTCAAAGGAAAAATGACCAAAACTCCGTTTAAAGGACACGGAGAAAGAGTTACTGAACTCTTGGGACTGGTGCATAGTGATGTATGCGGTCCAATGTCTACACACGCCAGAAATGGTTCTTTCTACTTCATTACATTCACTGACGATCTCTCTAGATACGGGCATGTGTTCCTGTTGAAACACAAGTCTGAAGCTTTTGAGAAATTCAAAGAATATAAGCACGAGGTAGAGAACCAAACGGGCAAAAGTATTAAGGTTCTTCGATCTGATCGAGGAGGTGAATACTTAAGCAGTGAATTCCTGGATTATCTAAAAGAGAATGGGATTCTCTCTCAGCTTACTCCTCCTTATACACCACAGCACAACGGTGTATCGGAACGAAGGAATCGCACCCTATTAGATATGGTGCGTTCAATGATGAGTAATGCTGAGTTACCTATTTCCTTTTGGGGGTATGCGCTTGAGACAGCCATATACCTATTGAATCTGGTTCCGTCTAAATCTGTACCTACCACACCATATGAGATATGGAGTGGGAAGAGACCATATTTTAAGCGAATTAAGATATGGGGTTGTCCGGCCTATGTGAAAAAGCAAAATCCGGACAAACTCGAGGCACGATCAGTCCTTTGCAAGTTTGTGGGATATCCTAAGAATTCTCAAGGATATTTTTTCTACCAAGCTGAGGAACAAAGAGTGTTTGTTGCTCAACATGCCACCTTTTTGGAAAGGGAATTTCTTGCAAAAGAAATTAATGGCATAGAGGTAGAGCTAGAAGAGGTTCCAGCACCACAAACTGCAACTGACAATTTAGTAGAACCAGAGGATTCAGTGGTGCCCGACGTACCCCAGCCTCTCCGCCGATCTAGTAGGGTTCCTCATCCACCTGAGAGATACTATGGTTTTCTCATTGATGGTGGTAGTGGGGATTGCATCATGGAGGATGATGACCCAACTAGCTTCGAGCAGGCCATCACGAGTGGGGACTCAGTGAAATGGCTGGATGCTATGCGGTCCGAGATGGATTCCATGTACACCAACAAAGTATGGACTTTGGAAGTTGCTCCTGAAGGGGTAAAACCCATTGGGAGCAAATGGATCTTCAAGAAGAAATTTGGTGTAGATGGGAAAGTGGAGACTTTCAAAGCTAGACTTGTAGCAAAGGGTTTTCGTCAAAGACCAGGTGTGGACTATGACGAAACCTTTTCTCCAGTGGCTATGCTTAAATCCATCCGAATCAGGCTTGCCATTGCTGCCTTTCATGACTACGAAATCTGGCAAATGGATGTTAAGACCGCCTTTCTAAATGGTGATTTAGAAGAGTGCGTGTACATGACTCAGCCAGAGGGCTTCGTAGACAGTGGGAGCAGCGGGAAGGTGTGCAAGCTGCTTAAATCCATTTATGGATTAAAGCAAGCATCGTGGAGTTGGAACATCTGCTTTGACGTCGTTATCAAAGAGTTTGATTTCGTCAAAAATCCAGATGAACCATGTATCTACAAGAAGGTGGCAGAGAGTAAGGTTGTCTTCCTCGTATTGTACGTGGACGACATACTCTTGATAGGAAATGATATTCCTATGCTGCAATCGGTCAAGCTCTTCTTATCACAAAGATTCTCAATGAAAGATCTTGGTGATGCCTCCTGCATATTGGGGATCAGGATCTATAGAGATAGATCCAAACGGATTTTGGGATTGTCCCAATCCAGGTACATTGACACCATACTAAAAAGGTTTAGTATGGAAGAGTCCAAGCGTGGGAACATGCCCACGATCTCTGGAGTTACTCTCTCCAAAGAGATGTCTCCCAAGACTGATTTGGAGAGAGCTCGCATGCAAGGGATACCCTATGCTTCGGTAGTAGGCTCTATCATGTATGCGATGCTATGTACCAGACCCGATATAGCATACTCACTAAGTGTAGTGAGCAGGTATCAAGCTGATCCTGGAGAGAGTCACTGGACAGCTGTGAAGAGCATTCTCAAGTACTTGCGAAGGACTAGAGATATGTTCTTGGTGTATGGTAACGGAGAACTCCAAGTGGAGTCCTTTACCGATTCCAGCTTCCAGAGTGATAAGGACGACTCTAAGTCGCAGTCGGGTTTTGTCTTTACCCTTTACAGAGGGGCGGTTAGCTGGAAGAGTTCCAAGCAGGAAACCGTGGCAGACTCGACGATGGAGGCTGAATACATCGCTGCCAACGATGCTGCTAAAGAAGCTGTCTGGGTCAAGAAGTTCATTACTGAACTTGGAGTGGTTCCATCCATTGAGCATCCAATACCTTTGTATTGCGATAACAATGGAGCGGTGGCTTTGGCCAAGGAACCCAGGTCCCATCAGCGATCCAGGCATATTCTGAGGCGGTATCACCTGATCCGGGAGATAGTTGATCGCCGGGAGATCGAGGTCAGGAGAGTTGACACGAAGAACAACACGGCGGATCCACTCACGAAGGCCATTCCCCAGATACAGTTTGAGAGACTCTTCGGGATGCTCGGTATGAGATACTACGGCAGCTGGCCCTAGTGCAAGTGGGAGATTGTTAGTTGTATGTATGCCCTAGAGGCCAGTATTGTACAGATTATGTATATTATATTGGATTCTTGGACATATATAGAGATGACTTTCTTGCTCGACATGATATTATGCTATCTGGTTGCTATTTATCTTAACATGTACACTAGTCTCTTTATACTGTCTTATAGTTACATGTTGGTAAAGCCCTTAGGATTTGTACTTGACTACCTAGACTATGATGCAGATCATACTAGTGGGGACATGGTAGTCCATAAGTACATCCTTCAAGGTCCCTAGTCGTAGGTGTATCGAGACGGGGCATCGATATACCAGAGTAGACTAGCGTATACGCTTCTCGACCTATGTGATGGGCGATGGATGATCCCATATCCATTGGTGTTTGACATCAGAGATGGTGTACGGGTGCTCAGTGGAGACTGGGTACACTGGACGGACTCGCCGAGAACTCCCAGATGGTATTATACCTCACGTCAGATGGCAGTTCTCAGGTGACACTTGTACAGATTAGTCTGTAGACCCGAGATCGTCATAGAGTCTTGTGTGATTCCCACTGTGCTTTGATCTCCACCTTACCACGTCCATGAGGGCGTGCAAAACGATGGTCTTTGGGTACAGTCCCGAATCACATGGAGGCAATGAGCGATAGGAGGGGTTTCGTCTCTCCCGGTATTGGGGGTTGATGTTGCGCAGTGCTCGATTGGCCGTAACAGGGAAGTCCCTGGCCAGGGCTGATCAGAGATTTGCTGGTAAGTGTTACCAGTAGTTTCTCGACCCGTTACGAGCCTCACATCAGCACGACTTATCGGGTTATTGGGGTCTGACGTATACCACCCCTAGACTTGATATGCGACGTATCAGACGAAGAGACCGGACTGTACGGTAAGTGTTACTGGTCGGATTCGCAGGAGTGTGAGCGGGCTAGCTCGTCGATCTTCTGATCGCTCAATACCCGGGTGGCCGTTACGTTTAGCAGACCGCTTGCGGCTTGTGGGTGCTTGATATGATCATCATCTGCTACCGGCGTATTGACGAGTCTTTAGAGTCCTACACAGAGGTTTCCTGGCTCAAGCGAAACGAAATAGGAGCGCATATGAGATATGTGCCGGACCGAGAATAATGCGTGTATGTGATACCGCATTTCATTCTCGCGATATATGTTTCGATTGGTTATATTCGATATGACCTAGTTATCGAATCATTGATTCGATAAATCGATACATTGGTTTCTAGCCGGTTATGTGCGACATGACCGGATCATTGAATCAAATGTTGATTTAATGATTTAATGCATAATTATATATTTGATATATTGCATTGCATTAACTAGTATTGGTTCACTTTAAACGGATTTTTTCTCACTTGGATTGCACATTGTATATGTGATATACTTTTGTGCACTTTTTGTATCATGTTTGATGATACTTGATCATATGGTTAAGTGAATAGAATTAAACCATGGTTATTTTGTAATTAGGGTTTTCCATTTTTATTTATTCATTTATTTGTTTATTTATGTGGATAAATTCAAAATGAGAATGGTGGCTATTCTTGTTTCTTATATGAAGCTTCATGAACCCTTGACTTTAGCAACCATTCTTATCCTCTTGCTTAACCCTAACCCACTCTACTAACCATGGTTTATTCTATACACCTAACTTGAGTTAGAGTTATGATAAGTATAGATTTTCTTTTTATTTTAAAAAACACTTATCATAATTCTAGCTCTTCTTCTTCTTCATCTTCAAAAGAAAAGCTCAAGGTCCATCAATGGCAACTTGAGTTAAAGTGAGATAAATCCAATTCTAAAGTGAACCCACCTCCTATTTCTTCACCCTCTACCTCTTGCCAAGTTGTTTTGGGTGTTTACTTCACAAGTTTCACAAGTTTGTGAAGTCGGAGCTTGAGTTTGTGCAACCTCGACGTAGATCGTCTTTGACACAAAGCCGACGACCTATTCCGCTTGTTTTCCCGATGAAGCCGATGATCGAGTCGAGGATTCATGATGGACAGCGAGGACATGACCGCGTGGAGCTAAGGAGGCGGAAATCCGGATCTACAAAGGTTGTAGCATCTCAACTTTAGTTAAATAGTTAACTAGTTTTCCGTTTCGCCTAAATATCTAGTTTAAGATCCGTTGTCTAGGGTTTCTCGGCACAAAAATTTTAAATTGGCATGTTCGATGCCTTGTGAGACCTTACTAGAGTGCCTAGGAACCTTTCACTCACTTCATCTTCTTCTTCCTCAAGCTCAAGGAGAATCCTTCTCATGTGTTGAGAATCCCTCTCCTTGAAAAGAAAACAACCCCTAGACACTCTCTACTCACTCTAGGATCAAAGGTTTAGCAAGCCGAAGACTCTAGTTCTCTCAAAGTTCGAGAAAGAGCCCGAAGGTTGAACCCTCAGGTGGATCCATCTTTGACGGAAGAAGGCGACGAGGAAAGAACCATCAACCTCTACAAAGTTTGAAGAAGAAGGAGTTCAAGTTTAGGTATAACCATCTTTCCGAGTAGCTAACTCTCTTTAGCATGTTTGCTAGTTTTAGTTTAGGAAAAGATCCCGACTTTGTTAGTCCATGTTGCCCCATGTGCTAAAAATTTGATTTTTATACCGTTTCCGCCTACCCGTAAGAACCGGGGGTCGCAACGTGGACTTACAGTGGTATCAGAGCCTAACTAAACTTAAACTAGCTTGGTAGCGAAGTGTATGGAAGTTCGAAACCGAAAAATCGCAAAACCGAAAAATCCAAAACCCTAAGTTTCTGTTGAAATTTTTTGTGCTCTAAAAGTAAAACTTTGTACTCCTAAAATCGGCTCAGGGTTTTGTAAGAACACCCAAGAAAAACGATCCCCTAATTCCTTCAAACCGCCGCGGATCCGCGGCCTCAGCTATTCTCTTGGCCGCGGATCCGCCGCCGTTTGGGCTCTTCATGCGATCGTGTTTTGTGCAGTGTTCTTCTGGTAGGGTTTTGGGATTTTTCAAATATGTTATATGTGCCCAGATTTTCCAGAGAAGAAATTTACTTTTGGGGTCCTATAAATCCGTATTTTTTTTCGAACTTCGCTACACTTTGGCTATGTTGGTTATATCTGTGATGTTTGCATGTATTGAACGTCGGCTAATCGCTATAAGTCGATTAGTCGGGGTTATACATCTCTGTGATCTGTGTTTGATATTGGAATGTGTATATGAATGTGTTGGACTGTCGCGGGTGAATAGCCGGGGTGGATGTGAGATGAGCTTTTGTTTTTCTTTCATTCATTTGTAAATGTAAATTGATGAAATAATATTATTTGTATGGCCGCACAACCGGGTCGGGGTTGTAGCCGTCATTGTATAATTCTTTTTACTGTTTTTGCTCCTAGGATAGACCCATGGAGGGGTGCACAAACTACCGGGTACTTGGCGGGTAGTTTGCCGCACCCGTAGGGGTCTTGGGTGGGGTATTTGCTATTCACCGCGACCGTGTAATCCGCTTTTTGTTACAGGCTCGAACGGATTGCGGATTGCTAGTATATCCAATGTATTCATCTGTGATCTGTAATGTCTATCATTGCTTTATATTTAGGCGTTGCTTATGTTTTACAGCCGCGCTAGCCCAACCCCCGCTCTGTCGTTAGTTAAGTAACCTAACGGGTGATGACGGGACCACGTGGCGAATGCGAATGGCATAAGCGTACGTCATATTTTGGTTGTTTTCTGCAATGGTAGGATTAAATGATGGGACGCATTAAAAGAACTAATGCAAGAATATCACGCATTAAAAGAACTAATGCAAGATAATAAACCAAGTTGAAGTCGTTGGAACACTTTCGAAAAACCACTCGGTTCTTTTCAGAACTAACTTTTAAATGCGGAGCTTGAGCCACTCCTTCTAAAAGCTATCTCGTTCCATCGATTATATCAAGTTCACTACGTTCACGGTTTTACCAAAACCATTCGTAGCCCTCCGTCGTTTCACATAAATAGTCAATAGTATTCAAGCTATGTATTTTGGCCAAAGTCAAGGCATAGTGATTGGTAGCTATTGGGTATTCATGTGTAGCATAGATAGATGCGTTGATTTGGGACAGTCGTACTGCCATTTTGGCCAAAGTCAAGGGTAGGTGCGGATGGATCCAAATTAACCTGGATAGTGACGGGTAGAACTTGACATGTGACTTATGATATTTTGGCCAAAGTCAAGGTCATAAGAGCATGGGGAAAAAATCCACATCGGGAGTTTCATAAGTACTGAAACTTGCTAGATTTGCATACCATTTGGAGTGTGATGATTCTGGTAGGATTCCTTCAGTTTCGTCACGCAATGATATTTGGATCCCGATCCTACTGTGAGTATATGCTACTCCTCGGGAAATTTCTCACTAAACGATCAATGCTACAAACCTAGTAGGTGCCTAGAAAGGTGTTAGCGGGGCTACGCCCCCAGGGAAAAGAGGTTCTTAAATTAAGGAACTTCGCGAAAGCGTTGGAAAACCTCCCTCGAAGTACCGACACTGGCCTGGCTGAACGGTTAAGCAAGTATTGTGCGGTGGGATTGATCCCGGCTAATTCTTCCTTTGTGGTTTGAGGAGGGATTCGAGAGACAGTGGGAGCCATCCTGTTTAGACAAATTAAAAACCATTCTAAACTTGCAAGAGCATCATGCTAAAGTGTTTCTTCTCTCCCCCCTGCAGCGACCAAATTCGAAATGACTGGACTTAAGTTACTTCTAGATAAAAACATACTGACAGGGCCAAACTACAAAGATTGGCTCAGGAATGTAAAATTGGCAATCACTTACGACAAGCTGGGGTATCTTCTTACCACCAAAGCTCCCCCCGTCCCAGGTCCCACCTCCAGCGTCGCGGATAAGGAAATCCGTAAGACTTGGGAGATTGATTGCGCGAAGGCCAGGTGCCTCGTGCTTGCCTCTATGGACAACGAACATCAGAGGAGGCATGAGAATATGGACCTCGAGTCCATATTTCTCCATACAAAAGAACTGTATGGAGAGCAGTCTCGTATCGCAAGATACGAAGTGTCGAAGAAGTTATTTTCGACAAAGTTGGCCGTCGGATCATCGGTAGCGGACCACGTGCTTAAGATGATTGGCTACACTGAGGAGCTCGCGGAACTTGGGACCACGTTGGACAGTGAACTCTATACGGATTTAATTCTCCAGTCCCTTCCATCCACTTACGCCCAGTTTATACTGAACTTCAACTTACAAGAAAAGGAAGTTGAACTTTCAGAACTCCTCAACATACTGAGGAGCGCAGAGGGCACCCTACAGAAGGGTAGGGAAACACCCGCTTTGTTTGTAGGAGGATCTTCATCCTCTAGGTCCAAGGCGAAAGCCAAGGGAAAGAGGAAGAAAGCCCCCGCCAAACCAAGAGGCGGTGTTAGTAAAATGGGTACGAAGGGAAAGGAAAAGGCAACAAAGATTGCGGGGAAGCTTGTTGGAAAGGAAGAATGCTTCTATTGTCATAAGAGTGGACACTGGAAGAAAGATTGCAGGGCTTGGAAGGCCAGGACACAGGAACTGAAGCAGGTTGCGGCTTCAGCTTCAGGTGTGTATGTTATTGAAAACTGTCTTTCTATAAACTCTACTTCCTGGGTATTGGATACCGGAGCAGGATCTCATATCTGTAATTCTTTGCAGGCGTTGAGAAACCGTAGGGTTTTGAAGGCAGGTGACATGACCCTCAGAGTTGCGAACGGAGCTAGCATAGATGCTAAAGCCGTAGGGGACTATCACCTGGGAATGTCAGAAGGGCATGTTTTGGTTTTGCGTAATTGCTTTTTTGTACCCAACGCAACTTGTAATATCAGTTCTGTATCTTTGGTTTCTAAAGAAGGTTATGAATTTGCGTTTGTAAGTAATGTTGTAAACATTCACCTTAATCAAGTTCTGATTGGGTCAGGTACACTGAGCAATGGTATATACGTATTAAACCAACCACAGATTTTCAATGTCCAGAATACACACAAAAGAAAGTCTCCAGATATCAATCAGACTTTCTTATGGCTTTGTAGACTGGGTCACATCAATGAGAAAAGGTTGACTAAGTTACATACAGAAGGATATTTGGATCCGTTCGAATATCAATCATATGCCACTTGTCAATCCTGTCTCAAAGGAAAGATGACAAAGACTCCGTTCACTGGACACGGAGTAAGAGCGAGCGAGCTCTTGGGACTCGTACACAGCGACGTGTGCAGTCCAATGTCTACACACGCGCGAAGCGGTTATTCTTACTTCATTACTTTTACGGATGATTTTTCAAGGTACGATTATGTTTTCTTAATGAAACATAAGTCCGAAGCTTTTGAAAAGTTCCAGGAATATAAGAATGAAGTAGAAAAACAAACCGGCAAAAGTATCAAGATTCTAAGATCGGATCGAGGTGGAGAATACTTAAGTGCCGAGTTCCTGAATTACTTAAAAGAGAATGGAATTCTCTCTCAGCTTACTCCTCCATACACTCCACAACACAACGGTGTATCGGAGAGACGGAACCGAACCCTATTGGATATGGTACGGTCCATGATGAGTGACGCTGAGTTACCGCGATCATTCAGGGGGTATGCGCTAGAATCAGCTGCGTACCTTTTGAACCGAGTTCCTACTAAGACTGTGCCTACTACACCATATGAGATGTGGTGTGGGAAGAGACCCCATCTCAGTTACATTAAGACTTGGGGAAGTCCAGCTTTTGTTAAAAAGCAGCATGCGGACAAGCTCGAGGCGCGCTCAGTACTGTGTAAGTTTGTGGGATATCCAAAGAATTCCAAGGGATATCTCTTCTACTACGAGGAGGAACAAAAAGTTCTTGTTTCTCGTCATGCCCACTTTCTAGAACACCAGTTCTTAGAAAAAGAATTAAGTGGGAGCGCAGTAGAACTGGAAGAAATTCCAGAACCACAGACTATTACTGAAAGCTTAGTGGAACCAGAGGGTTCAAATGAACAGGACATTCCTACGCCGCTCCGCAGAAGTAGTAGGCAGTCTCATCCGGCCGAGAGATACTACGGTTTTCTCATAGACGGGGATAGAGAGGATTGCATCATAGATTATGATGAGCCTACTAGCTTCCAGCAGGCCGTTCAGAGCGTTGACTCGGTAAAATGGCTGGATGCAATGCGGACCGAAATGGAGTCCATGTACACCAACAAAGTATGGACGTTGGACATTGCTCCAGACGGGGTAAAACCCGTAGGATGCAAGTGGATCTTCAAAAGGAAGATTGGTGTAGATGGACAGGTTGAGACCTATAAAGCTAGACTTGTAGCAAAGGGTTTCCATCAAAGACCTGGCTTGGACTATGACGAAACCTTTTCTCCAGTGGCTATGCTGAAATCCATTCGGATCCTTCTTGCCATTGCTGCCTTCCACGATTATGAGATTTGGCAGATGGACGTAAAAACCGCTTTTCTAAATGGAAATTTAGAGGAGTGTGTCTATATGGATCAGCCAGAGGGTTTCATTCAGAGTGGGAGCAGCGGAAAGGTGTGCAAGTTGCTTAAGTCCATCTATGGACTAAAGCAGGCATCGCGGAGTTGGAACATCTGTTTTGATGTGACGGTCAAGGAATTTGGCTTTATCAAAAATCCAGATGAACCATGCATCTATTGTAGATTTGTAGCGAGAACTGTAGTATTCCTCGTTTTATACGTGGATGACATTCTCTTAATAGGAAATGACATTCCTATGCTACAATCTGTCAAGGGATTCTTGTCACACAGGTTCTCCATGAAAGACCTGGGTGATGCCTCTTACATCCTGGGGATCCGGATCCATCGTGATAGATCCAAGAGGATATTAGGACTTTCACAGTCCAGGTACATCGACACCGTACTGAAAAGATTCAGTATGGAAGATTCCAAGCGCGGTAACCTACCGGCTTGTCACGGGATCACCCTCTCTAAAGAGATGTCTTCCAAGACTGATTTGGAGAGGGATCGCATGTCTATTATACCCTACGCTTCTGCGGTAGGCTCTATAATGTATGCGATGTTGTGTACCAGACCGGATGTAGCTTATGCACTGAGTGTAGTAAGCCGGTATCAGTCAAACCCTGGGGAGAAACACTGGATAGCAGTAAAGAACATTCTCAAGTACCTGAGAAGGACTAAGGAGATGTTCTTGGTGTATGGCAGAAAAGTCCTCCAGATCGAGGCCTTTGCTGACTCCAGCTTCCAGAGTGACAAGGATGATTCCAAGTCCATGTCGGGTTTTGTCTTTACCCTCAATGGAGGGGCGGTGTGTTGGAAGAGTTCCAAACAGGAAACCGTTGCAGACTCGACTATGGAAGCGGAATACATCGCTGCATCTGATGCCGCAAAAGAAGCTGTCTGGATGAGGAAGTTCTTGAAAGAACTTCAGGTGGTTCCGTCCATTGTTGACCCAATACCTTTGTATTGCGACAACAACGGGGCTATAGCTTTAGCGAAGGAACCCAGGTCCCATCAGAGATCCAGGAACATCTTGAGGCGGTATCACCTGATCAGGGAGATCATGGATCGCAAGGAGATCGAGGTTCGGAGGGTTGCTTCAGAAGAAAACACTGCAGATCCATTCACCAAGGCCCTACCCCAGACTCAGTTCGAGCGGCTGATCGAGATGATAGGTCTTCGATACGCCAGTACATGGCCTTAGTGCAAGTGGGAGATTGTTAGTGTATATGCCCTAGAGGCCATTACTGTATCATACAAGTTTGTATATTACTTAATGGAAGCTTGGGATATTCACCTTGTATAAACAATCTTGCTCAATATAGTAGTATGCTACTTGGTTTGTTTCTACTTCAATGTGTACATGTGTTTATTTTGCGATATCACCTATACGCATTAGTGGAGCCCTTAGGATCTTTGCTTGATTACCAGCGTTGTGGTGGCAGTCACACTAGTGGGGGCTGGGTAATCTATAAGCACATCCTTATACAGGTCCCTAGTCGCAGGACTATCGAGACAGGGCATCGATACTCCGGAGTAGACTAGCGTATGCGCTTCTCATCCCAGTGTGGGAGATGGTCTGTCCCACAGCCATCAGTACGTCGTACTGGAGATAGTATACGGGTGCTCGTTAGGTTACGAGTACACTGGACAGGACTCGTCGGGAACTGACAGGTTGGTATTATACCTATCGTCAGTTATCAGTTCCCAGGTGACATGAGTACAGCTTAGTCCGCTGACTTGACACTGGCACTTCGCCTTGAGTGTGTTCCCACTGCACTTTGATCACTACCCTACCACGGCTCAAAGGAGTCGTGCAAACAAGTAGTGGTTGGGTGCAGTCCCGAAGCACTTGGAGGCAGTGACGGTTAGACAGGATTCGTCTCTCCCGGTATTGGGGGTTGACATCGCGCTGTGTCTAGGAGAGCCATTACACGAGTAGTCCCTGGCCAGGGCAAGCGAGATATACTGGTAGGCTTCCAGTGTTATCTCAGGGTATTTTGGGCTTCACTCCGACACGACTTGTACCGCTATTAGGGGACTGACGTTTTACCGCCCCCTAGGCCCGACATGCGATGTATTAGACGAACAGACCGGACTGTACGGAGATTGTCACATTCAGACTCAGTAGGAGTTCAGATGGGGTTCACCTCATCAGCCTTCTTGTCGGCATCTACCTGGGGACCGTTACGCACAGCTAGTGCCGCTTGCGGTCTGTGGTTAAACCCACTGCCAGCGTAGTGTCGAGTCTTTAGAGTCCCACACAGAGGGTATTCGCCTCTGGGAAAAACAGAGTAGAGGTCGCATGGTTTTGCGATAGGGTTCGTTCTCATCCGCGCACTTGTGCACTTTTGGAGTCCGGACGGATATTGCCAGCGGGCTCTGGTTTGAGCCGGATACTGGTATATGTTTTGGGGTTACTTTTATCTCTCAGTATTCATGTTCCTCGGAACAAGAATGCAGGTGTGTATGCACAGTTGTTTGAGGCGGAAGAAGAGGTTTTTCATTAGTGTTTCGGAACGGGTGCGCATGCACAGTTGACAGTCGTCTTTTTTCCAAACCCTAATGAATTAGTGAGATATCTATTAATAATAGTAATTAAATGAAGTTATGTTATGGTTGGTTTTGTTGACTTGTTGACCATGGTTGACTTGTTGACCATGGTTGAATGTTTGACCATCATCATTATTTTGCAAGGATGCTCCTTGATTCTTGCCAACATTCATTTAATGAAGTATGATAGTGGTCATTCCAAAACAACCATCAACTATTCTCATTTGAATTATTATTACTAATTAGATAATTCTTTTTCTTTTGATATGGTTGCAAAAAGGAAAAAGATAGCTCATTCTATCATAATCATTCTCTCTCCTCATTTCATCTTCTTCTTCCTCAAGCTCAAGGAGAATCCTTCTCATGTGTTGAGAATCCCTCTCCTTGAAAAGAAAACAACCCCTAGACACTCTCTACTCACTCTAGGATCAAAGGTTTAGCAAGCCGAAGACTCTAGTTCTCTCAAAGTTCGAGAAAGAGCCCGAAGGTTGAACCCTCAGGTGGATCCATCTTTGACGGAAGAAGGCGACGAGGAAAGAACCATCAACCTCTACAAAGTTTGAAGAAGAAGGAGTTCAAGTTTAGGTATAACCATCTTTCCGAGTAGCTAACTCTCTTTAGCATGTTTGCTAGTTTTAGTTTAGGAAAAGATCCCGACTTTGTTAGTCCATGTTTCCCCATGCGCTAAAAATTTGATTTTTATACCGTTTCCGCCTCCCCGTAAGAACCGGGGGTCGCAACGTGGACTTACAGTGTTTCTTCTCTCTCTCCTAATTGCAGCGACCAAACATCATGACCGGACTTAAGTTATTACTAGATAAAAACATACTGACAGTGCCAAACTACAAAGATTGGCTCAGGAATGTCAAAATGGCAATCACTTATGACAAGTTGGGGTATCTCCTTACCACCAGAGCTCCCCCTGTCCCAGGTCCCAAAACCAGCGTCGCGGATAGGGAAATCCGTAAGACCTGGGAAATCGATTGCGCGAAGGCCAAGTGCCTCGTGCTTGCCTCTATGGACAACGAACATCAGAGGAGGCACGATAATATGGACCTTGAATCCATATTTCTTCATACAAAAGAACTGTATGGAGAGTAGTCTCGTATCGCAAGATATGAAGTGTCGAAGAAGCTATTTTCGGCAAGGTTGGCCGTCGGATCATCGGTATCGGAACACGTGCTTAAGATGATTGGCTTCATAGAGGAGCTCGCGGACCTTGGGACCACGTTGGATAATGAGCTCTATACGGACTTGATTCTTCAGTCCCTTCCTTCCACTTACGCCTAGTTCATCCTGAATTTCAACTTGCAAGAAAGGAAGTTGAACTTTCAGAGCTCCTCAACATGCTGAGGAGTGCAGAGGGCACCTTACAGAAAGGTAGGGAAACATCCACTTTGTTAGTAGGAGGATCTTCCTCTTCTAGGTCCAAGTCGAAAGCCAAGGGAAAGAAGAAGAAAACCCCCGCCAAACCAAGGGGTGGTGTTAGTAAAGTGGATACGAAGGGAAAGGCAAAAGCAACAAAGAAAGCGGGGATGCTTATACGAAAGGAAGAGTGCTTTTTCTGTCATAAGAGTGGGCACTGGAAGAAAGATTGCAGGGCTTGGAAAGCCAGAACACATGATCTGAAGCAAGTTGCAGCTTCAGCTTCGGGTGTGTATGCTATTGAAAACTGTCTATCAATAAACTCTACTTCCTGGGTATTGGATACCGGATCAGGATCCCATATCTGTAATGCTTTGCAGGCGTTGAGAAACCGTAGGGTTTTGAAGGCAGGTGACATGACCCTCAAAGTTGCAAACGGAGCTAGCATGGATGCTAAGGCCGTGGGGGACTATCACCTGGGAATGTCAGATGGACATGTTTTGGTTTTACATAATTGCTTTTTTGTACCCAACGCAACTTGTAATATCATTTCTGTATCTTTGATTTCTAAAGAAGGTTATGAATTTGCGTTTGTAAGTAATGTTGTAAACATTCACCTTAATCAAGTTCTGATTGGGTCAGGACATTGAGCAATGGTATATACGTATTAAACCAACCACAAATTTTCAATGTGCAGAATACACACAAAAGAAAGTCTCCGGAAATAAATCAGACTTTCTTATGGCATTGTAGACTGGGTCACATCAATGAGAGAAGGTTGACGAAGTTACATACAGAAGGATATTTGGACCCGTTCGAATATCAATCGTATGCCACTTGTCAATCCTGTCTCAAAGGAAAGATGACAAAGACTCCGTTCACTGGACACGGAGTTAGAGCGAGCGAGCTCTTGGGACTCATACAAAGCGACGTGTGTGGTCCAATGTCTAGACATGCGCGAAGCGGTTATTCTTACTTCATTACTTTTACGGATGACTTTTCAAGGTACGGTTATGTCTTCTTAATGAAACATAAATCCGAAGCCTTTGGAAAATTCCAGGAATATAAGAATGAAGTTGAAAAACAAACAGGCAAAAGTATCAAGACACTAAGATCGGATCGAGGTGGTGAATTCTTGAGTGCCGAGTTTTTGGATTACTTAAAAGAGAATGGAATTCTCTCTCAGCTTACTCCTCCATACACTCCGCAACATAACGGTGTATCGGAGAGACGGAACCGAACCCTATTAGATATGGTACGGTCCATGATGAGTAACGCTGAGTTACCACGATCATTCTAGGGATATGCACTAGAATCAGCTGCATACCTTTTGAACTGAGTTCCAACTAAGACTGTGCCTACTACACCATATCAGATGTGGTGTGGGAAGAGACCCTATCTTAATCACATTAAGACATGAGGAAGTCCAGCTTTTGTCAAAAAGCAGCATGCGGACAAGCTCGAGGCACGCTCAGTACAGTGCAAGTTTGTGGGATATCCAAAGAACTCCAAGGGATATTTCTTCTATTGCGAAGAGGAACAAAAGGTTTTTGTTTCTCGTCATGCCCACTTCTTGGAACACCAGTTCTTAGAAAAAGAAATAAGTGGGAGCGCGATAGAACTGGAAGAAATTCCAGAACCACAGACTATTACTGAAAGCTTAGTAGAACCAGAGGGTTCAAAAGAAAATGACATTCCTACGCCGCTCCGCAGAAGTAGTAGGCAGTCTCATCCGCCCGAGAGATACTACGGTTTTCTCATAGACGGGGATAGAGAGGATTGCATCATTGATTATGATGAGCCTACTAGCTTCCAGCAGGCCGTTCAGAGCGTTGACTCGGTAAAATGGCTGGATGCAATGCGGACCGAAATGGAGTCCATGTACACCAACAAAGTATGGACGTTGGACATTGCTCCAGACGGGGTAAAACCCGTAGGATGCAAGTGGATCTTCAAAAGGAAGATTGGTGTAGATGGACAGGTTGAGACCTATAAAGCTAGACTTGTAGCAAAGGGTTTCCATTAAAGACCTGGCTTGGACTATGACGAAACCTTTTCTCCAGTGGCTATGCTGAAATCCATTCGGATCCTTCTTGCCATTGCTGCCTTCCACGATTATGAGATTTGGCAGATGGACGTAAAAACCGCTTTTCTAAATGGAAATTTAGAGGAGTGTGTCTATATGGATCAGCCAGAGGGTTTCATTCAGAGTGGGAGCAGCGGAAAGGTGTGCAAGTTGCTTAAGTCCATCTATGGACTAAAGCAGGCATCGCGGAGTTGGAACATCTGTTTTGATGAGACAGTCAAAGAATTTGGCTTTATCAAAATTCCAGATGAACCATGCATCTATAGTAGATTTGTAGCGAGAACTGTAGTATTCCTCGTTTATACGTAGATGACATTCTCTTAATAGGAAATGACATTCCTATGCTACAATCTATCAAAGGGTTCTGTCACACAGGTTCTCCATGAAAGACCTGGGTGATGCCTCATACATTATGGGGATCCGGATCTATCGTGACAGATCCAAGAGGATAATGGGACTCTCACAGTCCAGGTACATCGACACCATACTGAAAAGATTCAGTATGGAAGATTCCAAGCGCGGTAATCTGCCGGCTTGTCACGGGGTCAACCTTTCGAAAGAGATGTCTCCCAAGACTGATTTGGAAAGGGATCGCATGTCTATTATACCCTACGCTTCTGCGGTAG